>JANHGL010003633.1:6080-18088 GCA_024611195.1 Ceyx melanurus | reverse complement strand
GGCCGTCCCGACCATTGGCTGCTTCGCCGAGGGTATGACAATGGCAGTAGCACAGGTATAAACTGTTCCTGGTCTGCACCAGAATTTTGGCTTCATCTCCCGACTGGGCTGGTACGTGCAGTTCACTGATAGGGACCCCCCTAAGAATCCCCGCACGGTGCCAGGCCCCGTCACTGCCCAGCAACCTGTGGAGACACAGGATACTGTGTCACAACTGAGACACCAACAACCCCTGCCCTGTCAGGCTGGTCCAGTGTGGGTCTTCAGTACCTGGGGACCCCTCAGCCCTACCTGGCAGCAGCATCCAGGAGAGCAGCAGCAGGAACCGCATGAGCAGACTGGACCTGGTGCACATCCCTCCAGCCCTTCACGTTTCTTCTTTGCTGTGCTCTGGGGCTTTATTTCCACTTCTGCCTTTGGTGACAAATCCGTTGCTGCTAGAAATGTAGCAAGGGAGTGAGGCTTCTTGTTTCTTCTGGTCTCAGCTGACTTCCCACCTCCTCCATCACCAAGACCACTGCTGTGCACCGTCCCCTGAGCCCTGCTGCCACACTTCTGCCCTCACTCCTGCCCCACGGGCTTCCCTTTCTGCCCCCAGCACAGCCCCCACACTGGGGTGCAGTCCTATCTTTTCCTACCTCTCTGCCATACTGTCCAGACTCTCTGGACATGCCAGGCACCCAAAGGGGGTTCTGCTTCTCAAGGGGTGGCTTAGCGCTGCACAAAAATCTCCTGAGCTCCAAACATGTCCCCAGGCTGGGGACAGTGTCCTGCATGGGAATCCTGTCCTGCCCCTGAGAATTAGAGGGAGCTGCATCCTCCTGTCCTTGTGCATCTGGATGTGAGCACTCATCCTCACTGCCCTGGCCAGGATGTACCCCCTGGGCTGTCCCCAGCCCCTCTGTGGCTCAGTAGCCCCATGCCCAGTGCCCAGATCAGGTATCTCCATGCCTTCCCTTGTGTCCTCATCCTGTGTTGCCTGGAAGTACCAGTCCACCCCAGTGTCCTCCCACCCACCCATCAGCAACTTGCTGAGCCTGTACTAGGCCTTCAAAAAAAGCTCCCAAAGGTGAGGTCTCACCCATACCCCTGGTGCCCCTTTTCTGGAGCTTTCCCACTCTGTTGTGTTCACCCAGAAGGTGGCACTGGCCACGCCTAGGAAGATCAGGCCCTTCAAACTTGCCAGACAACAAACAAGGAGCTGGGACCCCACACAGCTTTGTCCCCTTATGTCCCAGTAGACTCCCAGCAGGAGCAGGCATCAGGGTGGCTGGGAGAGTGAGATGTGGGGCACATGGCTGGGTTGCCCAGCTTGTTCCCTCATGGTCATTCAAACCGCTGTGACTACAGGAGAAGTTTTATCATGTGGGGCTGGAGCAGGCCACAAGTTCCTGGTTTAAACCTGTTTTTGGTATCTTGGGCATTTTGGTTCCTTAAACAAACCTGAGGAGGAAAAACTCTCTCTCAAAGCTTTCTGGGGGAACTCTGATGAAGCTGATTGTGCTATGAAGTGTAGGATGTGGTGTAGCCCAGGGGCGTGAAGGTGGCCACACTGCTCTCCCTGACCTGACTGCTGGTGCCACATATAGAGGGTTTCTGCAGGTTTTCTGCAGTGTGCAAGTGCCTGCTTTTTGGAAACACAGAACCTGGAAAATAATAGGAGTAATAAGAAAAGGAGCCCACAGTGCAGCTGGGTTAGATGCAAGCTTCACTCTCAGACTGAGGGTGCAAAGTTGCTTCAGTAGGGGAGACAGTTGGAGAAGGACACTGTTCCCTGACTCTCGCTTAGCTGGAGATGGGCATTTCATGGAACCAGGCAGGGCTGGCAGGGCTGAGGGATCTTTTCCCTGTGCTGGGGCTCAGTCAGGCTGTGGTGGAGCAAGCACCTATGTGGTCCTCTGTGACCCTGTGACCCAGCCCTGCCTCATCATGTCCCCACAGCCGCACCCATTAGCAATAGCAGCCACCAGCTTCCTGGGTGGTGCAAGCAGCTGAAGAAGGGAGCAGGCAGACAGACAGACAGACAGACAGGCCACTGCAGGATACCCAAGCTTTACTGCAAAATTGTCCTCAGTTGTCAGCTTCAGCTGACCAGATGCAGGCTTTCTTCAATCCAAACCATCCCCTCTTCAGTGCAGGGGCTGTCAGGAGGAGCTGAGGCTTCACAGGGCAAGAAGAATCTAGAACCAAGCAGCTCCTGGCATGGGGCAGCTGCAAGGGGTGGCACAGCCCTGGCAGGGTGGTGGCCAAGAGCGCAGGAGTGTGTCTCTGGCTCCAATGTGATGGGCAACCCAGTGCCCTGCTGATGCTCAAAGAGCTGAAAGTTTTCCTCATTGTGGTTCCTGCGCTGGCTCCTCACCCAGGCAGCCCCACATGCCAGGGCCAGAGCCATGAGAACTTTCACACCGAGGAGGACCAACAAGTGGGTAACACCAAGCTGGGACCTGGGCAGGAGAAAGGAGATGATGCTAGAGCTTGAGTAGGGACTGTGCAATGAGGATGGGGACAGTGACACTGCCAGCCACTCTGCTTACTCCCCAGGATGCTCTTTGGGGCTGCTGCAAGCAAAGGGACCTGGGGCTGGGTCCCCTAGGCATGCAGGGGAAAATGTGTCTTAGGCTGGGGGATGCTGTTGGGAGCTTGCTCAATCCTTGAGCCTTTACTTACCACACTGGAGGCTCTCCACAAGCTGTAGGGCATAGTGAATTGGTGGTCAGTGGGCTTACATCACGGCTCTCCATTGTGGTTGAAACAACTGTGAAGAAGAGAGTCAGGGCAAAGTGGAGAACCCTTTGCAGATCATCCTGCCTCCTACACAGGGGGTCTCTGACTATTGAGGTGCAGGAGGTGGAGATGGGGGTCTCAGGGCAATGCACTGGGCACTGAGGGGGACTAGGAAGAAAAAGGAGAGGTTGCCCAGGGAGGTGGCTGAGGCTCCATCCCTGGAGACATTCAAGGTAGGGCTTGACAAGGCTCTGAGCAACCTGTTCTAGTTGCAGATGTTCCTGCTCTCAGCAGAGGGGTTGGACTAGATGACCTCTAGAGGTCCCTTTCAACCCAGACATTTCTATGATTCTATGATACCTGAGAGGGACTGGGAACCCCAAAGAAGGGGCTTGTGGAAGCCGAGATGCTCCAAGGGAATGAGGGGAGTGCCTGCTCTTTATGAAGATCTATACAACATCCTCTGTCCTTCCTCCAAATTTGCACTACGGCAGCCTCCAGAGGGTCTCAGTGCCTGTGAGGAGCTTGTTCTTGCTTTGCCAACCCCTGCGTTCCCCTGGCTGGGGAGTCCCTGTTCCCAATGCAGTGACCCAAGTGGCTGGCTCCATCAGACACCCCTGCCGTGCTCCCAGCCCAAATTTACCTGTGGAGACCATCACCTTGGTTGTGTGCCTCAGGTCGAACCACAGTCTCCTCTTCACTCCACAGGAATACCAGCCTTCATCCTCTGGTGTGACACCACCCAGTATCACTATGAATGAGCGTGCCTTGTGGTTGTCCCTGATGGACACCCTGCCCTGTGTCACCGTCACCTCTGAGCCATTGGTTTGGGCCATGTAGCTGAAGCAAGACCAGAGGAAGCCTGAGCGGCACCAGTACTTGGGGAAGAGCTCGTAACCTGGCTTGTAGCCACAGGACACTGCCAGTGAGCCACCCAGATTGGCTGCCACCCGTGAAGGGCCTGTCATCGCCCAGCCACCTGCAGGAGAGAGGGACAGGAGCTGCAAGCACAGCACTGGCATTGCCTCAGGGAGCTGGGAGGGATTGGAGCCTAGGGTGTTCAGGGACACCCTGTCCCAGGGGAGGCTGTGTCCATGCATCCAGGGTGTGGTGATGAGATGAAATGTCCCCAGTCATTAAAAATAATCCCCATCAAGCATGTGTACTAATAAGTGATTAAAAAGCCTGATTAGCAGGGTTCATATGACATCCACGCAAGCGTATCTCAGAGATCACACCCAGTAGCTGTCCACTGGCCACAAGAAAAGTGTATCAGCTGGCTCTTGCTGTAAAACTATCTGTGGCTTTCTGGGCTGGCTCAGTCAGTCCCAATCTCTCTGTGGCAATGACAGAGCCCTTGGGATGGGAATAGTCTGATCTTTGCTCCCAGTTCTCACCTGGGAAAAGGGTCCAAACCAGGATAATCCTCATTTTCCAGCTTCTCACTCCCAGTGTGAACTTGTCCTTGAAGTCACTCATGCAGCAGTCTGTGGGACAGAGCCAGGTTCACACACACGGGTGTTCTAGGTGTTTCCCAAACGTCTTTCTTGCCTTGCAGTGTTTACCCAGAGACCCTGGATGCCTATTTTAAAGGCTGTGGCTTCCTCCCCTTCACCCAGGGACCATGACTCACTCTGGGGGTGTCTCATGAGAAACACCCTCTGCATCACTCTTAAATAGCCACTGGTTCCCAGAAAAAAAATGTCAAAATGCAGTGGGTTCCTCTGCTGCGATGCCTGTCCCAGCAGGAACGCAGCCCCTTCCCTGTGCCCAGAGCCTGAAGGGCTTTGGAGGGCTTGGCAAGGGAGGCGGGCCAGATTGGGGGTCTGGAGAGCAAGGTAGAGCAGGGATTCTCTCCCATCTGTGAAGAACTGGGATCATGTAATGGGATGAGGTACTGAGTTGGTGAGCAGTCATCCCACTGCAGTGCTGCTCCCTGGCTCCCGAGCTGGCTGCCAGTGTGAGTTGGGCTAGCTTTGTTTGTTTACTCAAGCAGAAGTGTCTCATTTCCCCCCCAAAACCGCCTTCTTTGACACAGCCGTGGGTTTTGAGTGACAACGCCCCTTTTCTCCCAGAATTAAATGCTTCCACTGAAAGTTTCAGAAACCCAAACACAAAAAGCAGAGTCGTTTCCCTGGCAGCAGCTTTACTGACAGCTTTTTTCCCTCGATGCCCCTTGAAAAGAACAGAAATCACAAACCTCTGTCTCTGCCAGAGGCTGAGGCTGCTCCTTCCTCCTGTCCTGTCCCCTCCATGCTCCCCTCCCATGGCAAGAAGAAGTTCTGGGTTTTCTTTTGGATCATCAGGTAACCTCATTCATTCCCAGAGAACCATGTGAGCAGCAGTGAGCCAAGTCACTGCAGCCACCACATCCAAGAAGGGGCTGGAGATTGCAATCCTGCCTTCTGCTGATAAGCCTGTCTGGGCAGCCTGGGCTCCAGCCACCTCCCCAGCCATGCTCTTCTTCCTTGCCGTGAGTACCCATTCCCATCACCCCCTCCTAACCCAGCCCTAGCATTACCAGGGTACTCACCGGATCCTCTCTCCAACCCCTCTCCCTTCCAAACCAAGTGTCTACAGAGGAATTTCTTTATTGGATTTATCTGAAGCCAAAACCATCTGTTTGCTGCCAAGACAGGAAAACATCCTTCTCCTCAGCCTGTGCAGGAATAAGGGATATGTTTTCTTGCCAGCTGAGAGGTGTGGGTCAATCTGCCAAAGCAACCCAGGAGACAGTGCCAGAATGGGCTACAGCACTGTGGGCAGAGGCTATCACACCACCGAGATGCTGCTGAGATGCTGTGGTTTTTTGGGCAGAAGCAGTCATCTCCTGCAACGCACCACAGCAAGGACATCCCCAGGGGTGATCACGAGGACATTCCTGAGGGTGGCCTTGTAGGGAGCCTCTGCCCATGAGGGATGTTTTTCTAGAACAATCAGGAATCCTCTTCTTCTAGGAAATATTGTCCAGACATCCCCACCACCTCCTCCTGAACCAAAATGTTTCTGTAGGTACTGTTGTCCTCCATCCTGGGGTCCTGCCCTGTGTCACTGTGGTCACCCTGGCAAGGAGACAGCATGTCCCCACAGCCCTGGAGCACAGATGGGGGCTGTCAGGGCTGCCCAGGGTGAGCAGCCACTCTGCGTGGCCACTGCCCATGATGTCTGTGCTGTTCACACCAGCAGTCCTCACCTTTTCCACGTCCAGCTCATTGTCATAGATGGGTCCATCGTCCAGGTCTGTTGCAGTGTCCAGCTCCTCGAGGGCAGTGGGGGCTTTGGTGTGAGGGGATGGCATGCCAGAAAGAAGATATGGGGGAGGAGGTTTTTTCAGCCCCTGCCTAGGGTGTGTTTGTCCCCTAGGTTCTGGAATGACTGTACCTGGGATGGGGCCCATGTGGGCAGCATTACTATCACTCCTCCTGCGCAGAATGAAGAGGAGCCCAGTGAAGATGGCAACAGACAGGAGGGAGATCAGGACTGTACTGGGGACCAGGATGCTCAGGTCTGGGCTCTTGGAGCTGGAGGTGAGAGAAGGAGTGAGGCTGGTTCTCACCCTCCCATAGCTGGGCGTTGCTTTTGCAATGCCTTACATTCCAATGCCCTCCCACAGCCCTCCACAGCCAGCAGCTGGGTGGGATGAAAATTGGGGATAACAACCTGGAACCTCAATGCACCCCCTCCAAATGCCCAGACTTATGGGTGAAGACCCCGTGTCCCCCCACCAGCCTCCTCACGCAGGTTCACCCACTGTTGCCTACAGTGGTGAGAGCCCCTGTCCTTCCCTGTGCCCACCCTGTGTCCTGGCATCCTGGGCTCACCCCATGGTGGTGGCATTGGTGGAAGGGGGATGTTCCATCATGGTGCTGGAGATCCAGGGAGTGGAGGGTGTCAGGGTAGTTGATATGGCTGCATAAACAAAGGTTCTGGTGGGAGCTGGGGACTGGAGTGACCATTAGTCCTCAGCATCTCCTCCAGCATCAGGCAAATGATTGCTCGTGTCCCCTCCAGCACAAGTCCTTGCCTTGTTAACACCCCTGTGGGATACACCCTTGCCTGTGTCTGCCTCCTCCATGCCTCTTCAGGCCTTATGTCCCATGATGAGACATCTCTCCACCCTTGGACTTGACAGTGTGACCTGATGACCTTATAGGTCTTTTCCAACCTAAAAATGATTCCACCCACCAGGAACCAGAGGTTTCCTCGAGGCCAGTGGGGTCAGTTCCATCCTTTTTCTTGTCTAAAGGCTCGGTGTCCTGTCTGAGTGGTGATGGTGGCTGGGAGCCCGCAAAACAGCCTTGGCTTTAGCGTGCTCTGCCTGCATCTGTGAGCATCCCTTGAAGAATGCAACCTGTCATCCCTCTAAAACTCTGCCACTGGTTTATACTGGGTTCCAGGGCCTCTATTCTGCTTTTTTGCCTCCTTCCAAGTCACTTCTGGCTGATGAGCTGATTGCCTCTCCAATAAAGCCTCATGGTCAGCAAAACCCCCAGCCAGATGGACACCAGGGCTTACCTGGGACCACTTTCAGTGTCACTGGTTCCATCAGGTCCCTGCCTGTCTTCTCGATTCCGCACCAGTAAATCCCAGCATCTGCCTTGGAAAGGTTCTTCACAGTGATCAGGAACACACGGAAGATATGTTTGTCTTGGATGGAGACCCGGCCAAGCTTCTGAGGCACTTCCCTGCCCGCTGTCTCCACCACCTTGCGGCAGGAGTTCCGGCTGGCCCCCTGGCACCAGTACTTGTTGTAGTCTTCATAGCCTGAGTGGTACCAGCACTTCACAGAGAGATTCTCCCCAATCTGGCCACTGACCTCGCTGGTAACAATCAGAGCTTGACAAACTGCAAAGAAACCCACAGTGACACTGGGGAGAAATGGGGCTGCACTGTCAGCCTTCTCCTCAGCTCCCCTTGGCAGCTTTTAGAAAGAAACACTCTGGGAGGAGACCCCATCCACCAGCTTCTAGCCCCAGCTATGAGGCTGTGGTGATGGGCTCAGCTCACCCAAGGATAACTAAGAGAACAGTCCAGCCAATTGGCAGGTAAAGGGGCTGGGGCAGCTCCTGGGCTGCACAAGTTACTCCATAAGTGCTCCTTGCTCCTGGCCCTGCAGCAAGGAGGAGCTGCACCTGGCTTTGGGGTGCAGCGAGGAGCACCTGCACATGGCATTGTGCCCGATATGGAGGGCACAATGCCATGAGCCTGTGCCTCTGGGAGGGCTCAGCAGCCCCAGCTCTTCGTTGCCAGCAGGAGCTGGAGCATTGCCAGTGCTCTTGGAGCCTGTCCTCACCTGGAAAAAGGAGCCAACCCCAGCCTGGTGATATTCCCATCTTCCCACTTTGCTCTGGAGTTGTGTGAGCATCAGCCTCAGGGCAGGGCAGTGAGCCGGGAGTGTTGAGTTGATGTGCACTCGGCTTTTTTCGCTGTGCTTTTGTTCACGCAAGAGGCGGTGGTTGAAGAGCTGCTCTGCTGATGGATTATTTATATCTTGCTGAGCTTCACCTCTGGGCTGGGAGATTTCTGTTGCAGGTAAAAAACTGTTGAGCTGTTTTTTGCAAACTGGCAAATCTGAAACACAATGGAGAGGATGGGCAGCTGCAGAAATAGGACATGGGACCCTGTGCACCCCATTTGGCAGGAGAGTGTAGGAAGGTAGGGGTCTTCACCCCAATTATGAAGCTAGTAAAGGGTTTGGAGCATGTCTCTTATGAGGAAAGGCTGAAGGATCTGGGGCTGTTTAGCCCTGAGAAGTGGAGGCTGAGAGGAGACCTTATTGTTCTCTACAGCTACCTGAAGGGCAGATGTAGAGAGGCAGGAGTTGGTTTGTTCTCCCCAGTGACAAGAGATAGAACAAGAGATAATGGCCTGAAGTTGAACCAGGGTAGGTTCAGGCTGGATATTAGGAAGAATTTATTTATTGAAGGGGTTGTCAGGCATTGGAATGGCCTGCCCAGAGAGGTGGTGGAGTCACCATCCTTTGAAGTGTTTAAGAGCTGGGTAGATGTTGTGCTTAGGGACATGGTTTAGTGGGTTTTGATAGGGCTGAGAATAAGGTTAGACTTGATGATCTTGAAGGTCTCTTCCAGCCAAAACAATTCTATGATTCCATGATTCTTTGAAAAGTCTGCTGCAGAGAGATGCACATGAGCTGAGCAGAGCTTCCAATGCCAAACAGGGCAAAACCAGCCCAAGAACTGCAATTATTTACTTGCTCTTTGCAGAGCCCACCTCAGGTTCCTGGGGTGTTGGAGCCTGCATGTCTTGGTGCTCCCCATCAGCTGGGTTAAGGAGTGATGGGTGCAGCCTCCTGGGTGCTTGGAGGGCATCAGCTCAGATCCTGGGCTGCATTTCAACTGAGAGGGATATGCCAGGCTCTGTCAGCTCTTGGGAGTAGAGATGCCTGGCCCCAGCCCCAGGCTTTGCTGGGGTCTGCAGCACCAATCTGGTTTGAGGGGAAGTGGGACATATGGAGAGGGGGGAGTGGGAGTGACTGGATCTGCTGTGAGCTGTGGCTGGGTATCTGGAAGGTGGCTCTGCCAGTGGTGTTCACTGGGATAGAGTGGTTGGAATGATGTGAGCTTTCCTCCTCCTCTTCCTCTGGCTTTTTTATCCCAGGTATAACCATGATGGTATTCAGGGGAAAATTAGGAACATGGCCTCATCACTGGAGCTGGTCTAGGCAGAAGCTCTCTCTGTGTTCCTGCTCCCCATTGAGCACTGGAGCATCTTGCAGATGCCAAGGCTCTGGTTGCCCTCAGGAATAAGTGGCACTCCCCTGGCCTGTGGTGGGACAGAGATGAAGTTGAGCTTCCCCCCAGTATGAGCTCTCTCTTGGCCACCCACTGCCCAGGCTGCCGTCACAGAGCTGTCCACAGTCCCTTCGTGCAACACCTCCCCGCTTATTTTTCTTTCCATTCTTGTGGTTTTTCTTCCTCTTTCTAAAACTCTGGGTAAGTTTCCATTTCGCAGCAGGGTGATTCTATTTGGGTAGATGATGAGGTCTACACAAATAAGGGCTTTTCTGTCTGCAGCTCCTCTTCCGGGACACTCGGCTGAAATCCTGATGTCTGCATGAAAGGCTGGGCTGGGTGAAGCAGGATGGTACTCCCTGCAACCAGGATTCCTCGGGACCCTCCCTCCACCACACCGTGTCCTTTGGCCCTTTCACTCTGTGCAAAGACCCCAAGAGAAGGGAAGGAAGGGGTAGGTACAAATAAAGAAGCAGAAGTCTAAGGGCTGTGTGAGAGCCGGAGTGACCACACCACCTCCTTTCTGGTCCATCTTAAAGTCACTGGGGCCAGGGAGGGGTCATATCTCTGACCAGACACTGACCTCCCCTTCCTCCCCATGTATTCCTTATTGCTGAGCATAAGAACTGAGGAAGATGAAAATGAGATACCAGGGAACAGCATCCTCTGGTCCCTTGAAGCCTGGCCCAGGGATGCTGAGGTTTTTAACCCCTGATAGTGAGATATTTTAAACACATTCCAAATCTTTTGATTTCATCTCATTTAATAACCACATGGCATGCTGGAGACAAACAGTGCTGCTGGCCCAGTGGCCTGTGTGTCATGCTGCGGGACCCCCTGGAATACTGGGGTCCCTAGTATCATATTGTACAGAGAAGACAGGGTTTGCTTCTGCAGATACAGGGAATCTCAGCAGGAGAGGCAGGAAGAGCTTGGGACAGCAGTGGGGAAACACACCCGGGATGCCAGGAGAGATGCAGGGGCTGCCCATAGCTGGACATGGGGATTTCTGGCAGCGAGGAGCTGAGCACGGTGTTGCTCAACATGTCTTCATGTACTCTGACTGCTGTTCTGGAGCTCTGGAAATGGAAATCTTGTATCCCTTTTCGAAGTCCTGAAATGGTAGAAATGAAAAGATTTTAGGTACTTTGCAGGTCTACTTACACTAGAGGGTTTGTGAGGTGCTGCCTAGGACAGGCTGTTAAAGAGCAGGAAAAGACTTGACCCCATGAATGTGTACAAGCGAAGTCTGACCAACTTGTCATGAGTGAGCTGCACAAATTCCTCCCCCACCTCCATGGAGAAGCTCCCAGATATGGCACACACCTGCCTGGGGTGTCAGGGTCCACAGCAGCCCTGAAGGAGCTGGGCAAATGCTCTGAGACCCCCAGCCTGTTCAGCCCTATGACATGCAGAGGCACAGCAGCCCCCTTAGCATCATGTTTTGCTTTCTTTTCTCTGGCCCCAAAGCCCTCTGTCAGTATGAAGCTGGATGCTACATCCTCGAGCTGCCTGGTACTTGGGCTGTGGACTGTGCCTCTCTTCCTCAGTGGTGCCAGCACTTACCCAGTCTGCAGGATTCTGACTTTTGGTGTGGATATGTTTTTTTCCAGCTTCAGGGGAATCAAAGGAAAGGTGGGAGCAGATGTGGCTTCATCAACTTGCATTGTGGGGTCATAGGGTGTTGTCGTGGGCACTGTGGGGTAAACAGGCAGGAAGCAAACCACTGTGGTGCATGTTACCTGGTCCTGGGCTGTAGCTGAGGTTGGTGACTGTTTCTGACAGGGAGGTGATAGGGAGAGGCTGGGAGGCACCAAGAATGGCTCCAGGGGAGCTCTGAACACTACAGTAGTGAGGGGTGGATGCTGAGGGATCACTGGAAGCAGTTTGGGAGGGGAATTTCTTCCGTCCTCAGCAATCCCCATCCTTCCTCCCAAGCCTCCCCTCTCTCTATTCCCTCTGCCCCTCCAGCCTCCATCAAAGCAGATCAGTCACACCAAGAGCTTACCTGGGAGAATGGACACCATGACAGGAAACATGGGGTCATACCAGGCTGCCTGGATCCCACACCAGTATTGATCCCCATCCTCCACTCTCAGGTCCTCCATGGTCACCACAAACACATGCTGAGCAGAGTCATCTTGCAGGCAGACCCTGTCCACACAAGTCTTATCTCCAGGGCGTGTGGTCTGAACAAGGATGGAGCAGTGAAACCAGCTTCTGCCCTTGCACCAGTATTTATTGGCATTCACCATCTTTGGCTCATACTTGCAGGGTATCTCCACGGAGCCTCCTGGGAAGCTGCTCACCTCTGCGGGGCCCTGCAGAGCCCAGCATCCTGCAGGGACAGAGGCCATGCCATTGTGTGGGCAAGCACAAGACCACAAACAAGCTTCATGACTGTCCCCAGCCTGCTGCTCATCCCCCTGACACAGGAGCTGTGTTGTGTCACCCCTGGAAAACCTCTCCCATAGTGACTGGGGCTGCAACCTGGGGGTCTGGGTGTGAGGTGGGGCAAGGCTGTTCAGGGAC
>JANHGL010003632.1:0-10221 GCA_024611195.1 Ceyx melanurus | reverse complement strand
CGCGGGGCTGCGGGGCCGCTCGGCGCCATGGTGAGTATGGGGTCCGGCCCCCTGTGTCCGCCGCTGCTGCTTTTGCCTGGCGATGTGGGCTCTGTGGGGAAGGGCTCGGCCGTGCGGCCGGTCGTCCCTGTGCTGGGCCGGCGTCACTAACAGCCCGTCTGTTTTCTGTCTTTCAGGCTCGGAACGCGGAGAAGGCCATGTGAGTACGGCCGGGGTGGGCCGCCGCTCGTCAGCGAGCGCTTCACTACGAGCAGCGGCTGCTTTGGCCTTAGGGCGGAGACCTTCCAGCCCGGCGGGTCGCAGAGACCAGGCTGTGCTCTGTCTCCTTTACTTCTGAAGCAGCACGACCGGCCCCGTGGCTCATTCCCACAGAGCTGCGCTTGCCCGGCGGGACTCGCTGCCTTTTAAATCGCTGGGAGTTTGAAGATGCTTTTTGGTCCATCTTGGACATGTTATGCTGGTCTAATAGTGGTGGGAACAGAGGGCTCCAGGGCGTCTGTAAGCAGCTCTCCTGGTGGTGTGGAGCTTGGGTAGCTGTGCTGGGTGATGCTGCACCAAGTACTGCAGGAGACAAAGTGCAGCAAGGGCTGGACAGTAAACGTGGTGAAATATGTTCTTGAGGCCTGCTGGGGTCTTGGGCAGCTCTCATGGTTGGAACTGGCTAGATAGGAATCTGTCAGCATTAGTTTAAGTATAGTGCTTCTTGCTTGGAAGTGGCTTGGGCTAAAGCAGTAGTTTTTAATAGAATCACAGGTTGGAAGGGACCTAAAGGGTCATCTGGTCTAACCTATCTTAGGAAAAGCACAGTCTAGATAAGATGGCCCTGCACCCTGTCCAGCTGAACAGATTTACTTTTGCATTGGTTTTCTTAAGTGCATTTCAGATGTGTGCAGACCATGTATTTAGAACTACTCAATGAGAGTATATTTTTTTTTTCAAAAACATTTTCTGAGCTTGTAATAGCACCTGAGAGGCTGAAGAGCCTGTGGCTGTCTAATCCCTTGTGAGGTGCTCACTTGTAGTGATCCCATCTAGTGCCTCTGGGATGCTGGGTTGAATGGTGTGAGTTTCAGTCTGGAAATGGCTCTTGAGAGCAGATGGAGCCTAGATAAGTGATGTAGATACAGGGTATAGGTGTGCTTTTAAAAGGTATTAATGCTCTCTCAGTTCTGTGCTTTTTTAATGTAACTATTACATGTCTGGTAAAGAAATAAAACTGAGTATTAAAAACCTGTAGTCTGTGCAGCCTCTACTCAGTTGTGAGAGATTCAAAAGACTTTGATGATGTTAATAGATGTAATTACTGATTGTTCCTTTCCTTACTGAAGCTTTTTTCTTTTGAGTTTGTTTTGTGATGTATCCTCTGCTGAGATACCAGAATTCTGATTGTGCATATAACTTGTTGACATCCTTTTGCTGCTAACATCTATCATGCCTATGCTAAGCAGAAAAACATAATGAGATGCTTACCAGGATTTGTATTTATCTCAGAAATGAATCACTGAAGATTTCTAGTGCTAGAGAAGAAACTAACCAGAAGAGCTAGGCAATTAATATGTTGCAGCCTTTGTTTTCTGCAGACAGTAATTAAGTCCATAATGAAAGTCCAGGACAGAAATTGCTCCTGGCAGAATGCTGACCTGTAAAAGTAAATCCTCTTTCTTTCTTTCTGTAGGACGGCCTTGGCAAGATTCCGTCAAGCTCAGCTCGAGGAAGGAAAAGTTAAGGTAGGATATAAAAAATCCTAAAGAAGAAAACAAACTGAATATCACTTAGTTTTTTTTAATGTGATGTAGGTAAAATATGTAGTAACCAAACACCAGTAATGCTGTAAATAAAGGCAGCGTGTTGGGCAGAAAATGAAGATTACTTTTGAGACTCAAGTTATTTCTTGCAGCTACTTAGACAAAGTGATGCACATACACTTATTTTTTTCTGATAGTGATCACAAGGTTTGTTTGGATTTCTTCCCAGAAGAAGCAAAGAAATCCTTCCCATGATCCCCTTCATTTGTATGTTGTGACAAAACAGTAACAATAAAATGGGGCCTTTAGGAACAGTGTGAGCTGAGGTTTGCTTGAGACACAGCACTGGCGTGTTACTCACCCAGCCTGGGACAGCTCTGCATCTGCTCAGCGTTGTCTTCACTGCCTTCTTTTCTTGACTGATATAAAACTGACCAAGAAAATGGACTTGGCAACTTCATAAATCCCCACTGCTATAGTGAAGGAACTATCAACCCTAAACCCACACAGAACCCTAGAGACTGACTTTCATCTGTCTCTTGATATTCCTGTATATTTTTCACTGAATTGTAACTCAAATTGCAAGCATATTTAGGTGGGGATTGGAGTGTTTGTTGAGGTTTTTTTGGACAGGTTAATAATTTTTAATTGGGTAAATTTTCCCAGTTCATAGCTACTGAGAAAATGGGATTTTATTTAATTAATATTGACAATTACATACTTCAGCTGTCTTAAAATAGACAATTAGTTGCTTTTGGAAGGATTGTGGGGTGTTTTGAACAGAGAGGTGACATAATTTGTTATAAATCAAGTGGATTTAAATAGGTGTTTATATTGTGTGGTAGTTTATTTTGGCAGGACTGTAAATAGTGATTTGTTTTCCACTTACTAAAAATGGTTGGGAGCAGAAAGCTTGGTAACACAGTTTGGGGCTAATCAAGCAATAAAATTTCCATTAAATGCTGTGATTCTGTTGATGCTGGATTCAAACTGGATGTTGTGGCTTCTGTCAAACAGGAGCGAAGACCTTTCCTCGCATCAGAATGCAATGAATTGCCTAAAGCTGAGAAGTGGAGGCGTCAGGTAATGTCATGCTGTAGATTTTTCTGATTCTATAGTACACAGCATTTTAGCACTCCTTGTGCAGCCTGCTTACAGTTGGCTTGGGGCTTTTTTTCAGCATGCTGACAGTTCACAGAATAATTTAGATTAGAGTATCACATAGTTCACCGAGGTGTTCAGAGCAGGTCCTACCATGTCAAGTTGCCCAGGGCTGTGTCCAGGTAAGTTTTCAGTATCTTCAGGTGTTTGGATTCCACAGCTTTTTGGGGGCCATGTTCCAGCACTTGATTACCTTCTTAATAATTTTTTTTTTCCTCCTTGAATTTAATCAGAATTTAATCAGCTCCTACTTGTATTTGTTGCTACTTGTCCTATTATGCACTGCTCAAACTATCTGTCCCTGTCTTCTCTGTAACCCTGTAGTTGAAGACAGCTATAGGTTATCTCTGCATCTTAAGTTGGAACAAACCAAGTTCCCTCTGAGCCTTTCTCAGCACTTCATGTGCTCCTGCACTCATTGTGTGTACTGCTGTAAAAACATTTCTTTGTTTTTTAAGCAACTGAAGTGCTGTATTTGTCTGAATAAAATCTGTGTCAGTACTATTTTAGCCTTTTCTAGCTGGTTGTTTTTGTTGGGTGTTTGTTTGTTTGTTTTTTGAGAAATTAACTTCTGTGTTCTTGTTTAATTAGATCATTGGGGAAATTTCCAAGAAAGTGGCACAGATTCAAAATGGTAAGATTTTCCAGTTACTGGTTTTGTGTTTTTTATATTCAGTCCTAAGCAATAAAAATCACATTTTGTGTGAACTGTATTGTTTCCTTGCAACAATTCTGAAACTACTCTGGTGCTTCCAATAAGATGCTTAATTTAGTGTTTGTTTTGTGTTTTTTTTTTTCTCTCTCTCCCTCTAACAGCTGGATTAGGCGAATTCAGAATTCGTGACCTGAACGATGAAATAAACAAACTTTTGAGGGAGAAAGGACACTGGGAATTCAGAATAAAAGAGTTAGGAGGCCCTGATTATGCTGTAAGTGTAGTTTATTTTGTATGACATGACTGTTTTGCTTACAAGTGACTGAGAAAAAAATTGTTGCAATGTTTAGGTCACTGCGTTAGTTGGCCAGTGTTTATTAGACAGGAATGTTTTTAATCCCCTAAAAAAATGTTAGGTTGTGTTAGAAGAAATGCTTATTTTTGTGATGAGCAAGTCAGACTTTTCAGACTCTCAGTTCTTAGAAGGGTTTTCATTTGCCACACCTAATTACTCTTGAAAATGAAATTATGACACTAGCTCTCACCCAAATGTCAGAAGTATGTTTATTTTCAGGTTTAGTAATGCTTCTGATACCCAAATATACTAGTACAGAGAATAAGAGAGCTCTAGATGTTTTGTGAAGGTTAGTCAGGTATGGTCACTATGGTTGGCATGGTCATTTTAAATGTGTCATTTGCTCAAAAATGACCTGTGGGGGTATTTTAGTGGGGGGAGTTTGAGCTGGTGTAGCCCATCTCCTTTCTCAGTCCTATATCAAGGTGCCCAGGCAAACAGCAAATACAAGATGCAAGAGGACTAAAATTTTAAAAAATGAACTCTTTATTTTCCAGAGGATTGGACCAAAAATGTTAGATCATGAAGGGAAAGAAGTTCCGGGAAACAGAGGTTACAAATATTTTGGAGCTGCAAAGGATTTACCAGGAGTTAGAGAACTTTTTGAGAAGGAACGTAAGTAAATAGCAACTCTTCCCACATGTGACTCTGCCTGGGAGTATCTCTTGAGGAAAAGGTCTGCAGCAGTATGTCAGGAATGCAAGTAACAGAATATCCTGTGCCTTAGATTGGCTAACTGGAATGCTGAACACAAGTAATTAACTAAAATGGTATTTCTTTGGGCAAAGAACACTTGTCTGCAATTTGATTGAAGTAGGAAAGAGTAAACTCTTTTCTGCCAGGAGTTCCAAATAGCAAGGACTAATGTTCTGTAGAGACCTTCCAGCATGGCAACTTAACTTTATTGATAAGTTCTATATTGTACTTTAAGTTCAGAATTAGGAAAAAACATGGGCTTGGACATAATTTCAGAAGCCAGGATGATGATGAATGACAGTCATGTTCTTTCAGCCCTCCCACCACCTCGGAAAACTAGAGCTGAGCTTATGAAAGCCATTGATGCAGAATACTATGGCTACAGGGATGAAGATGATGGTATTCTGGAGCCACTAGAACAAGAACATGAAAAGAAAGGTATGGAAGATTCAAAACCTGTGTACATCAGCACAAGAAAGAAGGTGGTTCACTCTGAATCTTATCGTTTTTCCTTGCAGATGTTGTCTTGTGTTTAGCTGTTAGATTTCATATGTCACATAGGTATTGTGGTGGGCATGTCAGGAGTGAAGTGTGCTTTAGAGCTGGCTTTCATCTTTACTACTGCTAGTGATTTAATATTGTCAGCAAGTGATTTGGTTGTAGAGCAAAATCTCCCTTTTTCCCCCCCCGCCCCCTCATTTTAATACTTAAGAATGTAAAAGAGCAGATTGCAGCAGGGAGATCTGTGGAACTCCAGTGGTTATCTCCCTCATTTGTGAAAATGGACTCTACCATCTGTTCCCTGTCTCACCTAATTTATCCACAGATAACAGCTCTTTAGTTTTCTTGGAAACCCTGAAGTCTTGGTGGCCTATGTTAATTTATCCATGTCATCTGTCTCAGAACTTCAACACATTTGTTGGTATTTTTCCCTTTCAAACCCAGACTTTCTCAGTAGATAATATTTATCCACATCTGCTCTCTAGCTTTCTTACTGACTTGCCTGGTAAAGACATCAGGATTATGAGTCTAATTCCTGAAACCCTCTTTAAAAAAATTAATTACCATTTGCCATCTTCTGGTGTTTGTGTCACTTTAAGCAAGAGGCCACCCACCACTTTTAAGAGTTTGGCTGTTTCCTAAATAGTTATTTCAGTCCTTCTGGTGTCTGCTCACTGGCCATTTGCTGCTGTTTGCTTTGTGTGCTTGTTTTATGATCTTTTCTTCTGAAGCTTCAGCTGCAGGCAGATCCTCAGTGCTCTGTAGTTGTCTTGCTATAGGAACCCTGGACTCTTCCACAGAACACACCATGACAAACAAACACATTTGCTTGAATAGAGCTTCTTTTTGAAAACATTTTTCTCTTTGAAATTGAAAGTTTTGACAAAAACCTCAAAGGAAACTGCAGGAAGTGAGTTTTTAAAACGATTACAGGTTGTTGAACTTAGAGCTGTTAAAAATGTTTATTTAGTATCTCTTGGTGTGTTCCTCCACTTGCCCCTTCTCCACATGGAGATCTTCATAATACTGTGCCTTACAGATTTGTGCTTTAAAAGAAGATAAATATGCTATGAGGTGAGAGGTTTACATGGGTGGTCACTGTAGAGTGTAATCATGTTTAATTAACTACATGGTGATCAACATTCCTATAGCTGATGACATGCTAGAGTTGTACAAGTCACTTAGCCCAGTTGTGTGACCTCTGTTACTCAGCACAGAAAGTAGGTTGATACTTTTCCATGACATTTAGAGTCTAAAATGTACCCAAACTAAGGCATTATTGGGTACCCCACTGTCACAATGCTGACATTGGTTTTGTTCAGACTACACTGACACACTTTATTAAGATACTACATCAAGGCTCTGCAGTGTGTGAGTTACTGATGTGGAGGATTTAAGGATTTAAGAAAGAAGTTTAGGTCTGTTGGAAGTAGGACTGTGCTGCTGTAACTTGCTCACAGATACACTTGCTGTTTCCCTCACTAATCAGTTATAGCAGAAGCAGTAGAAAAGTGGAAGATGGAAAGAGAAGCACGACTTGCAAGAGGTGAGGAGGAGGAGGAAGAGGAAGAAAACATTTATGCTGTCAACGATGATGAGGTATGTGTTGGCTATGGTGAGGTAGCTTCATGAGTCTTCTAAGCTGCTGTGTTGCACACAGAGTTACTTCGTCAGGAACCTGTCTGCTGCTGCATTCTGCTTTTCACTCTGCTGAACTTCCTATATACAATTGTCCCAATTCAGTAGCAACTCATAATGCAAGAGTGCACTTGGTCCCAGTTTAAAGAGCAGTGAAAGCTGTCAGCTAAGGAAGAATTCTTACTGGGGCAAGAAGCAACTAACAACTGAGACCTTGCTGTGATTTAACTGGCATTGCCTAGAATGCTGGTGCTTGTAGTAGTGTGTTGTTAACACTGTCCTGCTTTCAAGTACAATCTACATCAGTAGAACAGCACAAGTAGTTTGTCTACAGTGGATTTCATGTTGTCAGGGGTTGCCAGGGTCTTGTTTGTACTTAAATCCTGATACAGCAAGGCTCTGCTGATTCTGTAGCTGCTGCAATGTGGCTCTTGTTTATTTTCCCTGCTCCAAAAACAAGAGGAGTGCGGGACATTGCTGCCACTTTCCATGATCTGTAAAAGGGGTACTGGAAACCAGTTCTTATTTTGTAGTTTGTGCCTAAGTGGGTTTATCACAAGAATAAAAAGAAGATGGTCAGTGAGGTACAGCTGGTTGATTCCTTCAGTGCCCTGGTTTATTAGTATTGTTTTGTGGTTTATAAACTCCCCTTCTCAGGGATGAAAACAAAGCAGTACAAAGCTATGCAGGGAAGTAATAAATATATTTTTAAAGCACTTGCTTTCTTGATTAGCTAGCTCCTCTTTGATTTATAACCAGGGAGATATGGAAGAGGAGGGAATGTAGCTTTGCATTCATGCCTGTGCTGCAGAGGAAAGAGGAAAAGCCATATGAAGAATGAAAGCAGTAACTGAAAATGTCAAGTAGCAGGATGATTGTCATAGTCCTTTCTGGTTCAGTCCTGTTCGCCTCATTCCTGTGTCTGTAGCATCAATCATAGTTTTATCTGTTTCCCTCTGGCAAAGCAAACTTAAAAGCTTTTTTTTTTTTTCTATATATGATCTCTGTAGAGCATAAAGTTGATGTGGCTTAATATTTGTTTTGATTATTTTCAGTCAGATCAGGAAGGTGGCAAGGATAGAGAAGGTGAAGAAGGCCAACCAAAATTCATTGCACATGTTCCAGTGCCTTCTCAACAGGAGGTAAGATATAACAAAATTGAGTTACAGAGCTGCACTCTAGCTTTTGCAAGACTTCACTTCTGGCAGGTCATTAGTGTACTTTGTTTATTTCTGTGACTTAACTCTCCAGCTGTTTAATCCTCTTGCAAATGGTGTGGAACTGGCCAGAATTATGGTACCATTGCTATAAACCTTTTCGCCTAAGAATTTCCCAAGTCTTCATTAGTATTGCATAAATCAGAAGGTGTTGTGGTGTTGTGATAGAGATTTTTTTCCTCCTGCTCCAAGAGCTAAGCAGACTAGGTTTCAGCATCTCTTAAGCTGAATGTCACTCTGCTCTCATATTTTCAGATTGAGGAAGCTCTTGTGCGGAGAAAGAAGATGGAGCTTCTTCAGAAGTATGCCAGTGAAACCCTCATGGCCCAGAGTGAAGAAGCAAAAACGCTCTTGGGACTGTAACATTGCCCCAGTATGTCCTGCTTTTCGTGTAATTCATCTGAAAGCAAGAGGTTTCTATAGTCTGGCAGTAATTGTTTCAAACACTCTGAAAGTCCCTTTGGGTCTTGAGTGAACTGGTGAAGTCACAGTGTGTTCAGCAGAAGGAAAACCATCCTTTTGGTTTATCCACTGGGATGATCTGTGCTTCAGTGCTGAAAAGATCAAACCTAGACTAATGTGACTCTTCATCTGCAGCAGCTGTCTTCAATCCTTTCCCATTGTAAGAAGGTCTGTGCAGTTGTGCCTCTTACACATAGAACCACAAACCCTTCTAGTGGTTTGTAACCATGCCTGGGTGAAGTGCTTAAATGCTGGATATTTCAGCAACTGTTGGAAATACTTATGACTTTGGACACCTTGTTCAAAAATTTTTAGTAAAACTTATTTACAAGCCTGATGTCCCTTTCCATTCTAGCTTAAAGGATTGTGCTGTTTCTCTCATCATAGCTGAAGAATGGGATCCTAAACAGTTATCCACATAGGGATTCACAGCTCTGCATCCCCTGCTGCTCTATACTTGTGTGCCTAGTGACCAGAGGCAGGTAACAGCAGGGCCTGCTCAGTCTTACAGGTGACTGGCCTTTGTTACAGAGGTCTGAGTAAATGAAATTTTAAATGGTGCATCTGCAGCCTTGGAGTAGTAGAAGTGCTATCTAAGGAATATAGTATTTAATAACCAACTAATCATGCCAGGGAGTATTTAGAGTTTCTAGATGCTCTTAGTATTTAGCACTATTGTAAATAATCTACTCCAGAACAATCAAAGCTCTATAGAGGCAAGCTTTGTTTTGCTTGATATAAATGAACAAACAAACAAAATAATCCCAGCCACCCTTGAAAAAGTGGAAAGCACAGCTGCTGAATTTAAATCTTAAAAAGAAAATAAATAACAAACTCAAGTATTGATGCAAGCAACATTGCATACATGCTCAAAAGAGAAGCTACAAGCCCCAAGCAAGGCCAAGATAATGACAAAGATAAGTTTTTCAGGCAGTGCTGATCTCTGCTGACCCAACACAGAAATGGAATAAATCCACAAAAATGTGGTATGGAACTGTGCCTTGAAAACTGTGGCTGCTGTTTGAACCCACTGTACTAAACATTCACTCTGTAGCTCTGGGTGCTGAGCATTTTAAAGCTGAAAACTTTTGGCAGCATCTGAGCTAACAAATAGCAGAGTAATTGTTTGCCAGCAGTGGTCTATAACAAAATACCTACATTCTCCTTGCTGTCCAGGCTGTGAAACTGCTGGTGAAGTTGGGGATGGGAACGTTCCCTGGACAAAGCCACGAAACACAGATCTTGGAGTTTGTCCTAGAAGAAGTGGAGCATAGGCTCTGCATTAACTCTGAGTTTGCAGCTGTACTTGGACTTGTGTGTCTGGGCTTTTAATGCATACCATCAGCCTCCAGTATGTCTGCATTATTACATGCTTACATGGAGCTTGTTCTCGTCTGCTTCAGAGTCTTGCACCCTGTGCAGTTTTGGCATGAGGTTTGAGGAGGTAGCTCCCCTAACTGCTTGGTTCTCTGCATCAATATTGGCTTGCTTTTGTGTTTTAGAAGCATGCTTGGTTCCGTATTGTTTGATGCCAGCCATGGAACTGGTGCAGACTGGAACACATCTCCTTGTTCTTTGTCCTTTTGAGTTCTTTTCTCGCTGGAGTCTGTAACGTCTTTTCCATCCGAAAGGGCCCTGCGCTTCTACGGCTCGCATGCGACGCTGCCTGATGAGGTAACACTGAGCCCAGCGCCCGGCGGGCGGGGCCTCTCTCGCCCTCTCTTCCTACCTCCCTCCCTTGGCGGGGGGGGGGGGGGGGATTAGCCGTCGGGGTCTGTCGCATACATATAT
>JANHGL010003631.1:8860-34376 GCA_024611195.1 Ceyx melanurus | reverse complement strand
AGCGGCTTCTGCTGAGGTAGAGCCGGGCAGGGCCGAGCCGCCCGGCTGCGGCTCTGGGGTAGGCAGCTGGGATGTGAGGGATGCTCGGCCGCGGGAGGTTGCACCGAGCGTGTAGGTGTAGCGTGCAAGGTGCGGTGCTTTGCAGGACTGGCTGTACAGCAGACTTGACCCTTCATAAAAAATAACGTGCTTGGTCTGATCTGAATTTTAAGTGAAGTGTCTCTTTTAACAGTTTATAGAAGAGTATTGGGAAAATTGAGGTAGCTGGATTCCAGTGTTCTCCCAAAAAGCAGAGTCCTTTACCCAGTGTGGAATGAGCCAATCTGACACACCAAGATACTACTTCATTATGAAGTTGCACCTTTAGGTGTGAGGTGTTTTTTCCACAAAGCCAGCACCCAACCTAGGCACCTTTAAAAGCTTCTTTTATACCGTTACCAACTGCTAAGTTTCCGGGAACTTCCCACTGACACTGGTTGTTCAGTAATTTACATATGTTTACATATATAGTTACTTATTCATACTATGTGTGCTTCAAGAAGATGGGTCTTCACCTGGGCCAGGGTCTTCAGCCCTGTGGGTGTGATTTTTAGTATTATGACGCTAGTTCACCTAATCATTCTTTACCTGATGGTACAAAGCTAAGCAACACAATATAACCTGTTAAGTACATATGGTTTATGTATTTTTTCATTATGTCTCTTTTTCAAGGACAATTAATGATCAAAAGTTCCCCAGCCAATCATTCAACTTCAAGGATGATCATCTTGCCCTAGACAAAAGATACATTTATCAATTCCCTTATACATCTTCATAGTTACCGAAAGACCTAACAAAAATCATAAGTAATATTTCACAAATCTTGCTCCTTCTTTGTGTGCCTGAGTAGATAACACCAGCAGCCATGATTTAATTTAGTGATAAGGGAGATCCAAAACCACAGGCACTCTACTGTTATGGCCATTCTTTTGGCAATTGGATAAAAATAAACTGGTTTGAATATTAACTTCCAATACTGAAAGTTTTTACACAACACTTCAGTATAAGCTAGTTGTGTAAATTGCAGATACTGTAATCCACTCAGGAAAAAAAAGCAAGATTTTTTTTTAGCTGATGAGTTTTTTCATATCTACCAAAAATTAGCAAGCACATCAACTGCGCATCAGAATTGACTACATTGTACTTCCAGTCCTTTGTTCATGAATGCAGGTTGATTTTTTTCCTATCTAACGCAAGTGATTACATCAGGTTTTATGATTTCACAGTTGGAGTGTTTGGTTGTTTTTATCAACTGCCATAACAAGTGCAGGTGTCAGTATAGGCTGAAGCAGGAATTTTTTTTCCAGATTGTTCATGCACCTTCAAGAGTTGATGGGCAAGTTAATAGCAGAGAAATCCATTAAGGGTTATGCACCTAGAAACTAGCTCTGTCCTAGATGCTGGGAGGTACTATTGCTCATCAGGAAAATATGTGATGGAACAACTCTGCCTGACTCTCTGCAGTCAGTTAACTGTAATATGTTATTAAAGTGTTATTTTTAAGTTTAAATATAAAATTGTTTGTAATTATCTTGACTTTGAAGCACAGCTATGAAATTATGAATGCACAGTTGTCTATAGACTGACCACATCTTTTTGCAGAAGTAAATTATTCTTTCCAAAGGTTTTGAGATAGGAATCAACTATCTTGGAAGACAGTACCATAGAGTACTTAACAATTAACTGAACTGGAAGACATACTCCAAGACTACTTTTTCATACAGGGCTTGTGAATTATGTATACATCATCTATAAATATACTTTATGCTAAACACAACATTCCCAGCCTCTTGTCAAATCTGAACCTTTCAGCAATGTTTACAGCTTTTAATGCTCAAAACCTTTTCTTAAAAAAATTGAATTACCTTTAGTGCAATTTTGTTTCCTGAATAACAATGTATGCCAACATTTATTAATGTAGTGTAAAACAGTGGTTGTTTCCTATTTAAATTTTTGTTTTCCTTGGCAAGTTTTTAAAGAAGTACTATCTTTACAGTCAAATAATCCTTACTAACTTTGTTCTCAACTCTTTATTTAATGCATTATTTCTTTAACATATTTTAGTTGTATCCTCACTGTTGAGATTTTACATTGTAAGATTTCAGTGTATTGTGAAGGAATAATTGTAGTATTCAGCCACTGGTATCCAACATCTTTGTTTTCATCACCCATAATGTAAAAATTTTAACTGGGAAATCTTCACAAAATGTTGCCACAAAACATTATATTATACTTTCAATTGTAACATTAGCAAAGTTATCTTATGGGAATGTGCCTCAATGTTTCTGTGCATTCAAAGTTGATTATGTGAAATATTTCAAGATGAAACTGTTATCTGATTATTTTTTTTTCTGTAAACCTCTCAATAACAAATGATGGATTATCAGCATGGTTTTTTTTCATTTTGAAATTTTGCAAACAACTAGCAGGAAATACTAATTCTTATTCTTTGTTTGTAGATAAAGTTATATTTATCAAAGCCAATACTGAAGTTACCAGCCGCAAATGATGCATTACAAATGTTCACACCATTTTATTTTTCCTCTTTTTTTTTTTTTTTTTTAGTGAATATTTCTACTGCAGCTGCATTGCTACCTAGTAGTAGAGAATAGTTTGGGTTGCTTTCACCTCTAACAAATAGCTACTGAAAAGATTTTGCTATTTCCATGTGTTGATGCAATAGTGGATGAAAAAAAAAAACGTTTGCCCTTTTCACCCAATGGACCAATATAATCAATTTGAATCAGTGTAAAATGTTAGTGGCACCGTTCTCCACTGGCAGCGGGAGGGCAGGTGATTCCCCCTCCTGTGCACCAACTTCCCCCTCTGTCTCCTTTCTTTTGCCACCTGGATCCCATAGGACGGGATTCATCCATGATCCATAACCCTTTGCTGTTACTATTAAAGTTAGACTTTGGATGGCATAAATAACTTGCAAGAGTCAACTTAATTCTGTGTGCTTTCATCAAGGAACCCCAAATTACCTTCAAATTCTTGTCAGAGGAAAAAAGGAAGGAAACCATAATTTGCAAAGTCAAGAGTCTGTTATCATTGTAAGTAAAATCTTCACAGGCTAATTAAATAATTATCAGTCGATCTAATCATTACAGTAAAAGAAGTCATTATTATTATTCATAATAATACAGATAATTTTTTTTATAATTACTTCCTAACCTCTGTCTCTGGTGTTATGCTCACCTTTCTGTTGTCTCTACAGGTGCTAAGGTGGTTTGGTTTAGGGTCATGGGAATTATTTGTTCCCTTTATCACCCCTAGAACTGTCTTTTCCCAACTCCTTGGTCTGTATATTTTTAACTGACCTCCAGTGAGTTGTTTACAGCTCTGAAGTTTCCAGTGTCAACTTGCACCTCCTCCCACTCCTGTCATTCTGTGACTGGAATTCCCTGCATTGAATTATTATGGTAAGGGCAAACACATTTCATTCTAATAAGCAACTGCTTATTTCCAGATATTACCATATATTACCATATATTAAGGTTGTATCAGAAATATATAAAATTACACAAAAGTAAAATACAGAAGTGTAGATTCATAGAATATCCCAAGTTGAAAGGGACCCTTCAAAATCATCAAGTCCCACTTCTTGTTTCTCACAGGACTACCTAAAATGAAACCATATGACTGAAAGTGTTGTCCAGACCTTCCTTGAACATGTGTGAATCTGATGTGACCACTTCCTTGGGGAGCCCCTTACAGTGACCAATCACTCCCTCAGTGAAGAGCCTTTTTCTAATGGCCAGTCTGAATTTAACCTGAAACAGCTTCATTCCATTTGCTTGTGTCCAGTTGTTGGTCACCAGAGACAGGAGATCAACATATTAAAAAATTATCTCCTGATTATTATAAAATGAGTGCTACAGGTAAACAAGGTAAAACAGACTTGCGTGCATGTTAAAGCATTCTCAGCAAAGCCTGAGAAGTCTTAAGGATTTTCCAAGTCAGTATGAAGTTCATATTCTGTTGCTAGCCATAGCAATACTATATTTAATGAGTTACTGGGCTACATGTGTCCTAAATATTCAGAAATAAGTAAGTAAGTCAGCCTAATATTTACTAATCACTTTCTAGACTTCAATATATTAAATCAACAGTAACTAACTTAGCATTCAATTTTTATATGTAATGTGTAAATATTCCTTCTAAGTGAGGAGTAAAGGTTACAAAAGTTAGCAGCAATAAACAAATGTAGAGCAATCATTGAAGATTAGTATTGAATGTTTAGCATAAAGCAGTCAACAGTTCCTTTGCTAGTACTTACAGTCCATTCTTTCAGCACTGTAAATTTAAAGGGATACATTTACCTGAGTGAAGTCAGTATTTCTGTGCTGTCCTTTCTTATTATAGAAGCTTACTTCTAAATCATTTATCCTGCAGATCCATTTTTAAGGTGTGTAATTAACTGTTTGCAGGTCGTTAGGCAGTTCATGAAGTGTGAACGCGACACTGATTTGGTTTCTTTATTTACATGTTGTGAGTAGGATGTGGAGGCTTTTTTACCTTTTGTATACCTTGCTTGTTTCATCACATTAAGAAGTGATTTTGAAGCCATTTGCGATTCCTTATTTTTTCATTAAAAATTAGTGTCCAGGAAGCCTTTAATCAAAACCATAGCAAGTGTTAAAGCATCAACACAAACAGCACTCCCATCAGGAGCTCAAATAACCAGATGCCAGCTTTTATCTGAAGTGTAGCAGTACCTCTGACCACTCTCAGCTTGTTGTGAAATATAAGTTGTTGTGAAATGTATGTTGAAAATAATAAGTGTGTGGGGCAACCCACCCTTCAACCAAGTTGGAGGAGTGAGACATTTTAAGATGGCTTCACTACTGTGGTCTCACAAAGGTGACCACTGACTGTCTAACCTCATGAAAGATGTAGCAGTGTTGAGTGTTTGTAGCCACTTTTTTTTTTTTAAAAGCTTTGTTTCTAGCAAGCTTAATATGTAGCTTATGCATGTACATTCTTTGCTTTTACTGGTTTTACTAGTTTTTTACTAGTTCTAGTGAAAAGCATTGTCTCTGGGTTAGTAAAGCAACATTGTTTGCAAGACTGTTTACATCCAGATTACCTTCAGGTAATCCCCCACATTTCTTGTCTGTTGTGAAATGGGTTCTGGTGATATTTCTGAATATAAGCACTGACCTCACAGTACAGCTGACCCAGAGTGCCATGAGTCCTTCTGAACCTGTAGTGCTGGTTCTTCCCATCAGAAATTATTACCATTTATTTTGCACTTAAGTTTGTATTATATTTACTGTCATCATTTCATCAAATGTTAATTTTAAATTTGCAGTCAACCAGCCAACAAACCCTGTCACAGTTTTTCTAGATTGTACCTCAGAAGAATATCAGTGTTCAGTGACGCTGGCTATACCAACCCTGTGACTACAGCTGGAGGAGAGGGAATAAGAAAATGTCTTGGTGGGCATCTGGCAGCCAGACAAGCTTGATCCACCAAAGTGCTACCAGCAGCTGCAGTGAGAGGACTTCAGCACTGAGTGCTCTGTGTTCACACACTACACTCCCTGTGCACTGCCCAAGTGCCTGTGTCCACAATACATTGAGAATGCAATGTCCTCAGTTGGGAAACTGAGCCTCCATGCCCTCCAATACCCCACAATACAGCTCCCCTAGGTCTCTTGTGATCCACTGCCATCTTTACCTTCAGACCCAAGATCATCCTTGTAGCCCTTCATAGAAGAATGACTTCATGGCTAATGGCAGAAGTGGGCAGAAGTGATGAAAAGGCATAGATAGGTACAGATCCACTGTCTGGAAGGTGGCCATTCCAGGTTCATACAGATATGCAGCATATCTGCTTAAAAAAAAAAAAAAACAAACAACACAACAAAAAATAAACAAAACCACCTACAAAACAAACAAAACCAACAACAACAAAACCCCACCAACAAAAAAAATAAAAAAACGCAAACACCTCAGCTTCTGCACCGTCTGTAACATTCAAGTGAGACCACAAACTAGGTAGATTATGCCAGAAAAGATCACTGTGGTCAAGATGACACAGCATACCCAGACAGTTTAGTGGTGTAGGCAAAGGACACATTCTTTCCTTGCGTTTACTGAGGGGGCAATAATGGCTGTTGCAATCCTCACTCTTGAATCTTGTTGATCACAGTAGGTGACTCATGACAGCTAAAAGGTCACAAACTCTGGAAGTGACAGACACCATTTCAGAGTAGACTCCTTTATTTGTTTCAGCCTGCAAATTTTTGTCGTGTGGATTAAGAAGTTACCTTCTCTTATCTCACACAGTATTGATGGGTCCACAGTGAGGATTGCATTGCTAGCTCTGTGCTGCAGGAATGTGTCTTCTCAAGGGGAGAGAGTGATATGACACAATGTGCATATACACAGAGTTGCCTTTCTTCTCTTCCTCCTCAGTCAGTGACTGCTGCTTCATCAAAGGAACCAATTCCTTTTCTTCCTCTCTCTCACCTGTCTTCAGTCATTCAGACAGATTTCTCTGTTCTTTCCTCTTACAGCAGACACCTCCCTCTGTTGCTGTAATGACAGGAACACCTTAGCTGCATCAGACATGCAGGGATGGAGTTTTTTCTTCTCCTCCCTGAACAGAGTCTAAATTGATGATGGCAAAAATGTATGTCTGACTTCTACCACACAGTCCTATCCTGATAGAAGGCCCATATACAGAGAGGGGAGCTGCTTTGTAGGTCCACATTAACATGCAGGCTGCCACATCTACTCAGTCTTTTTTTCAGTACTCAAGCTACAGCAATTGTGATGAAGAAAGAACAAAACAGAGACCTGATACTATGCATAGTAGTTAGTATAAAGGGAGTACAACTACCCTTGTACTAAGCCTCTGAAGTTTCTCAATGGCAACTAATGGTGTATTTCCCAGCTTTTCTGCCCATGCCTCTCCTGACTTCAAAGCTAGATTTTGCTACATGCCCTAAATATATCTCACAAGGTAAAGTCTTCAGAGCTACTAGCTAGAAAATACAGATCAGCATCGCCTGTTCAGTAGCTCAAACACAGGTTAAGAACGAGTGCATTCCCAAAACACAGATTAATTTGCTTATCATGGACATCTGCAGTCCCCCAGAGTCTATTCAGACCATATGTCCAAAGCTCCTTCATAGAGTATGGACAGCTGCAAAATACTTGGAGGAAAACAAAGGCCATAATTTGGGATAATTTTATAACAACATATGACCATAAAAATATGCATGGTGATGAATTGATGGGTCTAATTGGACCACCAGCAAACATTAATATTACAAATTTATACAGGGTCACTTCATTATCAAAGTCTTCTCAGAAAACCTCATTTGCAAAGCAGGAGTACTGCTTTCATTATCACAAGTGTATGGCATAGGCATCCTTAATGTCCTTTCTTTTAATGTAAAACAAGTTGTCAGTTTATCTGAGAACATTCTGGACCATCCAAGCAGCTATTTCCTCATAAAGATGCCAGATTTAAAAGGATAATTTAGTGATGATGGATGTTTCTTTTATGACATATGTAGAGGAAGGAGTACGCTTCTGAGAGGATTGGGTGGAGTCTTAAGTTATCTGTCTTATAGCTTAGCTGTTATAGTGGACCAGGCACAGGATCACCATGTAGTTAAACATGAGGAATCATGCACATTGCTTGCGCCACAGTTAGTGAAGATTGATGCTCTATATGATAGTCCAAGGATAACAGAAAACATGACAGTGAAAGTCAGGTTGCACAGACATGTGGAAGCTGTATTAGCAGATTCAGACAGGTGCAGGGGACCCCGCAGGTTGATCCAGCCAATTGCATAGTAAGGAGATGCCCTACAGAGCGGAGTGCTTCCAGGTTTCAATCCTTCCTGCCATTAGGAGGTGGTCCAAGAGGTAATGAGTGTCATTAGGACAGGAAATTGGCCTCAAAAATGCACTAAAAGTGGTGGAAAGGCAGCTGCTATCCAAAAGTCATTGCTTTATTATTTGCTTTTTTTGGATACAAATAGTATCATTTTTTAAAATTTATTTTATTTTTTTAACAATCATACCAAGCAAGCCAAATCCATATATTTCCTTCAGTGCTAGTCTTTTCTCTCTACAGCGTTGGGGTTTTTTTTTAAGACAAATATGTAGCTGCTACTAGCCTTCAGGATGGTCCTCAAGCAAACACATAGGACAGTCCATATCAATCAAAAAACACCAACCCCCCCACAGAAACACCAAGTGAATGGACATTGACTCATCAGCAGGATCTCGAAGTCTGTTCACAATATTTTATATCACCCTGTCAAATTTTCCATTCTGGTCTATGAAAAGTGACATTTTTCCCTCTGAAAAAGCCTAACCTTAATTATCCTGCATTAAGTAAAATCAGCATGAGTGGTTTTCAGTAGAGAGAGAGTGGGAGCTGAAATGAAGTAGGGGAGCAGGCTGAGAGCTACTGAGACAGAAACACTAACAGCAGAGGTATGAGGAAATTAATCCAAGGCATGCATGGTGAAGTGTATTGAAATGGCAAATAGAAATCTGGAGAAACTGGTAGGGGACAAGCCAGGGACAAGTAAGCAGAAATACAATAGAGAGTGTGGGTGACTATGAAAGATAAATATCAAAAACAAAGAGCCATTTATAATAGGCAGGAACAATTAAGCTGTGTAATTACAAAATCCTGCTGCAACTGAATGCCTGTGCAATTACTGGATGGACATATACTCCAAGTGCAGCACTTTCAAGAGGATGGCAACAGTTTTTCTCTTTTGTTTCCGATTCACACCCCCCACCTCAGTCAGCAGTGGCATATGCGATATCATTGTTTTTATGCATGAGTGGCAGCACTGTTGTCCATGGACAGTAACAACAGCACAGTGTTGGTTAACCAAAACCTTCCTGTGGTCAAACACAAGTCTGGAGGGGGAGTTACAATTAATTCTTAGGCAGCAGCATGGCACTAGAAATAGCAGGTTCAAATCAGTTTTAAAAGATTTTCTTTATTAATGCTGTATGGAACTTCTTTTTTTATTTTTCCATTTATTGGTAATTTAGAAAACATAATACATTCTTTACTAATGTATTTTAAACTGATCTATAGCAAAATGTTATAGGAGAACAGTGGGTGTCACTGTTAAGAGCAATTAGCATCTCAGTTTGACTCTGTTTAGTATATATTTTGGGGACCTTATTACAGGTTGCCAGGTCACCATGTTCTGAGTACAACTTGTTTGTTGAATCCACTTTTACTTCTAATTGTATAGCCCAGACTGAGCTAGAATACATGTTAAATTGCATCAGCACTGTCTGAATCAAAAATCTTCAAAGAACAGCTAGCTGTACTCTTTTAGAGCTGAATTTCTCAATGTCCCATGGGAAAAAGTCCCTTCCAAACACATGAAACTAGAGCCAATGCATGACTAAGGCATCAGATGCAGAACTGAGACACTTAAATCCAGAGTTATGGTCCAGATCCTAATGCTCAGCTGTTGTGTAACCTTGTGAATAATTCCTCCTTTGACCTGCGAGTTCTTTGTGAAATCCTGCTTTCCTGCAAGCATACAGCTACAGTTGCACATTCCTAAATCAAGGCACTGAACAGAGAAGGCTTTTAAGTCTGGTATGAATTACCAGAGCATGACTTACACATATCCCAAAGGATCAGAATTCTCAAAACTTCTAAATATGCTCTTTTTGTAAAGCAGAAGCATTTAGTGTACAAGCACCATGTAGTTAGCAAAGTCTTTTGGGAAGCAGATAAGCTTTAGTGTAGTTTCCTTCTTACCTTTTGGTGGTTTCAGTTTCTGGAGTTGAGGCATTCCTAGTGCTGATTCATACATCCCAGACTGAATATGCTGTCTGGCTGAATGTACAAGAGAGACACCGATTGCTGTTACTGAAATGTAAAAGTAAATGATGACTTATTCCTGCAATTTCTACAGCTCCAACTTCATTCAGAGTGCTCAGTGCAAATTCTAAATTTCCCTGCTAGATCTCAAGGCTTCCAGACAAACTGTATTTTCTAAAACCTGATAAGGCTGCTGTACAGTTTAGGCATTGAACCACCTGCATCTATGAAATAAATTGTGTGGTACTTTGTAGGAAGCATTTCTCAACTTTATAGCCTAAAGTCATACCTATGAGACACAGACACACACACACAAGTAAAATTTCTGAGTGTAAATTATCTGGCCATTCATCTGTATGACCACTTTTGTCAAACCAATACACCCTGGTCCATCCATTCTGAGTTGTGTACTCTGATAGGCAAACAAACTCCTTTGTGCCAACTGTACCTATACTAGAGGACAGTGACAGGCAAGGGAGACATGATGAAGTTAAGATTTTGGCACACTTTTCACTTTCTGGCTGCTGGTAACACCTGCATACTGAACTGCAGTATTTCACAAACTCACCAATAATACACACTATATGTGGTTTTAAACTGGCCTCAAAATAAAGATGGGGAGCCAGGCAAAACTAACCTGCAGGGGAGCATGGGGTTCTTGCAAGAGTGCCACATGAATAAGTCCATATAAGGTTAATTTATTGTTTGAAATGTGTCAATATTATGTCAACAGTGAATTCATAATATGGTTTAACTAAAGGATCTTTTTTTTTTCTTCCTTTTTTGGGGTGGGGGGAAGTAAGCTTCTGTCTATTGTCTTTTTCTTTAGAAACTGATAGAAATTAGGGATAAACCTCTCTTTTTTGGAGCAAATTCAGGTTAATCTACCTGCAGTATTTTTTCCTTTATGTATAATCAGTGTTTCTAGAAAAAGTATGCTATAGCTCTGTGTTCCGTAACACACAAATTAGCAGACAAAGACCAAAGTATCAAACTAGCCAGATGTTTTGTCAGCCCAGCAAACCCTAACAAACAGCTTTCTGTTCTGCCAACAGCAGCTACAGCTTTGGTTCCTTTCATCACCCAACCAAAGCAACTCATCCCAACAACTGTCATTTGAAAATTGGTTTGAGTTACCTGATCATAGCTGAGATTTTGGCAGCATGTTCTGGAACAGATTTATTAATGATGAACAATTACGACCAGGTGGAATTTCTGACAGATTATTTTTGTTACCTGACAGTAGCTAGGAAGTCTTCAATTAGATAAATGCAGTTAACAAGCTGACCCTGCCATCTGCTGTCATTTCTGCTTCTGCTTCCATGGTCTACTGCCTGCTCAGTCTTCCTGGTCACTTCCTTTCCTTCCACTCAGTGTGGAATACAAATTTCTCTAATGATCCTACATGATATTGGAGATATATCATTCAAGCTGTACCTGGTTTCATCTACCACAACTGCTGAAAGTTTCACTTCCAAGGTGGGCTGATGATGTCTTCAATAAAAATAGCACTGAAACAGAAAAGTTTCACTAAGAGAATTTGCCAACTCTACTGTTTTGCTTTAAAATTTGACATTTTAACTGTTTCTGTGTTCTTTACAACACCGCAGCTCATTGAAGGTGAGACAGATGTGCACAATACCATGAGAGCTACTTGTGATACTCAACATACCACAAATACATCACTGCTGCAGCAGTAAGGACACCAAATAAGAGAGGGCACCTGTGTCCATACCTCACTATGGCAGGCATGTACAAAAGTGTACTTTCCACAGCAAGATGGAGTTTGCCTGTTTTTCATACTTGCATGAGAGGCCATCAGTGAGCAGCCAGGGTGTGGAGTTCCTCCAAGCACCCTTGCTGCTCCACTAGAGCTGTACAGGAAACTGTTTAATCCAGCTCCATCCCACTGAGCCCAGCTTTCCCCACTTGTCAGCTCCTTCTCCTCACTAACTCCTCTACCCTCACCCATGCCAGCCACATAGTCACCAGTAGGATCATCAGGTATGGTCAGCAGAGGTACCTTTCAGGTTTCACTCCAAAAAAGGAAACTATAGCCAAGGTGGTACTTTTTTTTTTTTTCTAAATCCATCATTACAAGACACTTCATGGAGAAATCACTACAAGACATGAACATACTCGAGAAAGTTCAGTGAAGGGCCATGAAGATGATTAAGAGACTAAAGCATCTCTCCTGTAGGGAAAGGCAGAGAGACTATGGACTTTTTAGCCTGGATAAGAGAACGCTCATCAGTGTGCACAAATGCCTGAAGGGAGGGTGCAAAGAGGACAGAGCCTGACTCTTTTCAGTAGTGCCTAGTGACAGGACATGAGGCAATGGGCACAAATAGGAACACAGGAGGTTCTGTCTGATCAAGAAATGTTTGGGTTTTTTTTCTATGAGGGTGACCAAGCACAGGCACAGCTTGCCCAGAGTCATTGTGGAGTCTCCATCCTCAGAGATATTCAAAAGACATCTAGACACTGTCCTGGGAACTGCTTTAGGTGGCCCTGCTTGAGAAAGCATCTGGTAAAGATGGCCTCCATAGGTTTCTGCCAGCTTCAAACATTCTCTGATTCTGTGAAATTATTCTTTTTGCCTTCAGCCAGGCAGATTTGGGCATGCGAGGGAAGAGGAGCAAGAAGTAAATATGACTCTTAAAGAACATGTGAATGTCAGTGGCTATCATTTCTTATTCAGATATTTTTGGGGTGTCATATCAAATACTGGATGTGCTTCCAGGCTTGGCTTCATTCATAATCTTCAATCTGCCCCCTGGAGCACTCTTGACTCTTTCCTAGTATTGGAAGCTATTTTTAACCTACATTCAAACAAGTAGTAATTACACAATATAGAATGTATTTTTTACCTTTTGGAGGTTTGGTATCAAGGGCTAGTTAAGAGAACTTCTCTGAACATGACCACCACTGAGCTAAAAGATAATGTAGCACTGATCACAATAATTTCTGTCTTTTATTGTTTTCCCTCTGTCCAACCCCTCCTCTGCATAGGATTGAGAAAAAAAACAAACCAAACAAACACACCCCAACCAACCAAAAACCTACAACAAAAAAAGTCTTTTCTATGTACAAGAAAAATATCATTCAAACGTACACTGACTCCAGAGAAAAATATTCTCCAGCATCATCTCAGAAGGGAAAAACCCAGTAAAGTGTGTAGTAAAAATCCAGCATTTCTCAGAAAGTAACAAACATTCCAGATGTCAAAATATATTTTTATGACCTGAAAAACAATTATTTTTTTTTCTTCCAGCTCACGCTGCTATAGCCCATTTTCATGTTCAAAGTAGAAGCTTACAACTTGCTTTGATTTTGCTTGCTTATCATCATGCAGCTCAGGTTTTACATCTATAAAACTCCTCTGAATTATAGCTTTAGGTGTATTGACAGGATGTGCTTCAATTCTGAGACAGATCTTGGAGAGGGGACTTCAGATGCAGGAAAATTCTCCATGGCAACATAAAAAGCCTCTGTCCAGTGTGCACAATCTTCCTTTGCTGCATTTAATGGCCTGAGAAGAGCACAGCACAGTAATATTTGTTGCTCCATCTCCTAATGCACTAGCTCAAAACAAACAAACAAAAAACCCAAAGTGAGTATATTGATGTGTTTTGTTCAGTGTAAAGTATATTGTGGTCAGGTTAGTCCCTTCAGTTGGGACTAAACACATTAGGTATCAGCTGCTTTCACCCAACTCCTCTTGGACATATACCAATTTCTAAAAATTTTGATATGAACCTTTTCATTCATTTTACTGGGTGTTATATCACATTCTTGGATTTACTGCAGCACCACATTTACAAAAGTCAACTGAATGTCTCAAAAACAAACACAGTGGTTGGGCTGCAGCAGCAGACTGTTCCAGAGAGCTCACCAGCAGCAAGCTCTTTTCTTGCAACAGATAGCAAAAATGAGAGTGGCACAGCAGTTCAGAGTGTGGGCAGCTGGCTCTACAGAGCTCTCTGATTTGGCTTTACCAGAGCATATTCAGAATATAAGGACAAATAATTGCATGACACATCTCTTGAAGAGTTTGACCAGCAGGTCATAAGAGGTTGTCCTCCCCTGCCCTCTACTCTGCTCTAGTGAAGCCACATCTGGAGTACTGTGTCCAGTTCTGGGCTCCCCAGTTCAAGAAGGACAGGGAAATACTCTAGAACATGCAACAGAGAGCTACAAAGATGATTAGGGCACCGGTGAGGAAAGGCTGAGAGACCTGGGGCTATTTAATCTGGAGAAGACCAAGAGTGGATCTTATTAATGTTTACAAATAACTGAAGTGTAGATGTCAAGTAAAAGAGGCCAGTATCTCTTCAGTAGGGCTCTGTGATAGGATGAGTAGCAATGGTTTCAAAATGGCACACAGGAAGTTCCACCTCAACATGAGGAAAATCTACTGTGAGGGTGATGGAGCCCTGGAATAGGCTGCTCAGAGAGGTTCTGGAGCCTCCTTTTCTAGAGATAAAGATTCAGTATTTCTTTACTCCCTGTATATGCCTTCCCTTATCCCATGCTCAGCAACCCACTTAAAAAAAAAAAAAAAAAAGTGTACCTACTTTTTTTTTTTTTTTCTGAAAATAAATCAGGAAACAAGGCAAAGGATTTCCATTTACAGGGCGTGCTGAGACTGAGTTTCATCCTTTAACAAAGCTTAGGCCCTGCAGGACTTACTACTTACCTACTCCTTACCTCCTGGTTTTAGTTTAGTCCCTGTCCTTGAGCTATTGCTATGTCTGTGCACACAAACTCCTCCAGGTAAACTTACCACCCAGCTTTTGTTCCAAAGGTCCTTGTGATCTTCCCCCTGGGAGTGGATGCGTGCCTGTGCTGCATCCCCTTCAGGCTGCTCTTCTGAAATATTCCCCACAGGAAAGTTTGAAGCAGCTCCTCGCTGACAGCCTTTCTTTTGAAAAACACGAGGAAACACTTCAAGGGGAGTCACTGAGGTCAAGGAAAAATAGCAGCAATAGCAGCCTGTCACAAATAAACAAGAATGTAATGCAGAGCATCCTTCTGCAAAATAATTCATCAGGAAGTGGAACAAATTGAAATACATTAGCAGATATAGTACCAGTAGGAAACCAATGATGTAAAGCATTTAAATATATAACAAAAATTACACCAGCTTCTGCATTATTAGAACAGCTATTTCTCACAACATTTGGATTTGCTCCCTAAAACACTGAGATGTGCATTGTAAAATACACTATCAATGGGGTAAGAAAACAACCCATTCAGCAAAACTGGGAAATATTGCAATATTTTGTAGGGCTTTGTGATTTAGAAACTATTTGCTCTTGCAACTCAGTCTTCTCTGTCCTCTGGCAAGCCATAATAAAAGCAAAAGCTCCAACATGAAACCTTTGCAAAACAACAACAAAAAACTCTCTGCATTTTGTCAGAACTTCCAGCTTCCCTTCTCCCTCTTCAGCTCAACCAGAATGTAAGCTGATGTAAAATGATGCTACAATAGCTTAAAGAATATATCTGATGCATCAGATACTAGTACCTGATGTATCCAGGTAGTTGGATAGATGAGGAGAGGGCAGTGGATGTGGTATTTCTTGACTTCAGCAAGTCTTTCAATATCGTCTCCCATGGGATCCTCACAGCCAAGCTGTACTGCCATCCAGCATGACCTGGACAAGCTGGAGAGCTGGGCAGGGAGAAATCTAATGAAATTCAACAAGAGCAAGTGTAGAGTCCTTCATCTGGGGAAGAACAACCCCATGTATTAGTATAGGCTGGGGGCTGATCTGTTGGAGAGCAGCTCTGGGGAAAAGGACATAGGGGTCGTGGTAGACAAGAGGATGACCATGAGTCAGCAATGAGCCCTTGTGGCCAAAAAGGCCAATGGCATCCTGGGATGCATTAAGAAGAGGGTGGCCAACAGGTCAAGGGAGGTTCTTCTCCCCATCTGCATTGGTGAGACCCCATCTGGAATATTGTGTCCAGTTTTGGGCACCCCAGTTCATGAAAGACAGAGAGCTACTGGATAAAGTCCAGTGCAGGGCTACGAAGAAGCTTAAGGGAGTGAAGCATCTCTCTTATGAGGTGAGGTAGAGAGAGCTGGGGCTCTTTAGCCTGGAGGAGACTGAGGCGGGGACATCATCAATACCTATTAATATATTAAAGGTGAGTGTAGGGAGGATGGAGACTGACTCTTCTCAGTGTCATCCAATGACAGGACAAGAGGCAATGGGAGCAAGTTGGAGCACAAGAGGTTTAGGGTAAACATAATGAAAAACTTTTTCACAGTGGAGGGGACAGAGCTCTGGAACAGGCTGCCCAGGAAGGTTATGGAGTCTCTCTCCTTCTCTGGAGACATTCAAGACCCGCCTGGATGTGTTCCTGGGTGACTTAGTCTAGGTGAGTCTGTGATTAGTTTCAGCTAACATTACAATTTCTCCCACTGTTATTTTATCCTGGCTTGGTGAAAACACTTGGCTTAATTATCTAGCCACCAAAGGTTTTTCCTAAGTTTTATCTATATTTTTTTAACTGGTCACATTATTTTCCCTTTTAATATGGCCTTGTTGAAATAAATACAAACCCAGCACCAGTCATTAGAGAGGAATTATGAACTGTATCCTTAACTCAAGTTCTAAACCGGCTAAGTTTACCCAGCCATGCCTGGCAGGCTCATGTCATAGGCTCTGTCCACACTGAAGTCTGCAAAGTCATGAGCCTGTCATTTTAAGCACCCAGAGTTCTTTACCAAGTAATATTTTTTTAAATTATTTTTTGTTTTTAATATATAATGTTATGTTCTTTCTTCATCAGTCTTGTTTTACCACCCAAGAAGAGTAATTTCATCCTGATGCTTAGTGCACACATAAGGTATACAGCTCTAAACCTTTTAGCTGTTTAATCACAGGATTTTTTGGGTTAATGACATCCAAAGTAACTAATCACTCTAGTTTCTTATAAGTATATATCAAAAGCTGAATTAAAATGACAAGAAGTTAAAGAAACTAAATTAATGTGGAAAGGGCTTTGTCCTACAGAATCTGGTTCAAGGTCAGAATTGCAAAGAGCTTCAGTGGTGAACGTCCTTCTACATTGTCCCAGCAGCTGGAGCTTTGCCCTTCAGTGAACATATGTCAAAGCTCTACCTGCATCAGAGCATTGTGGGAAAACACAGCTATCAACAGAGCTCTGGAGTAAAGGGCTGTATCTGTCAGCATCTGGGGTTACTGGTACAATGCTGCTACATGCCTCACTAACCATGGTTACACTCCAGGCAAGATGTTTTTCATCATTTGTACCTCAGGCCTATTGGTATATTTTTGCTAAGTCAATGTGTTTTTTGCAGAGGCTGCTGAACAATCTATGAACAAGAACAGTCAGGTAGAAGGACAAGGTGCCTATTCCATACAGAAGAGAAGATTTACCTGTAGCTATACCCAGTTCCATGTGAACAGGGCTACATCCACACTACCCTGAAACCTTTACTATCAAAGGGTAAATTCAGCTTTGTTCTTCTTTCAGGACACAGGCTATTGGCTATGATCCATCTCAAAATACCATAATGTGTATTCACTCACACTACAGAGGTATTAGCCTATCATGAGAACTAGTCTGAATTGCACCATTTCAAAGCCAGGCAGCCAAGTCTGCAGTTGCTTTTGTGCTATCCTAGAGGTACTAGCATCTTAAATGCAGTCGTTCTAATACAAGATCATCTCACCTATTATGCACGCGTTGGTTAACATTCAAGCTGTTGAGTAGTAACAGCAACTTGTTCTCATAGGTCTTCCTATATGAGCTTCCAAATTGAAATAGGAGCTTCTGTCATCCAGAGAGTGATAAAACTACGTTTATGAGTAATACATAAAATTCAAACAAGACCTTTATTTACATTAGGTTTTCAAGCACTGGGTGTTGCAACATACATAACAAAATTTCATGCATTTTTTTAATAGGAAATCAGGTTGAAAAGCTGATCTACAGAAACAATTGTCAAAACTGGCTAAGCAGAAAATGTGTCAGCTTGGTTTTAGAGTACTCTGTCAATTTTACACTGTCTATCGGTCAGAGTATTCCTGATATCATGGTTATAAAAACAGAATGCTCAAGCAGGTTCAATTTACAGTGAACTCCCCTAGTAAATTTTACATTATTCACTTGTTCAGAAGAGCAGATCAATACTTTCCAAAATGTCTCACAAAGCAATTATGGATCCAAACAGGGAGAAAACTAGATGCATCAAAAATTTTTTAATAGAAAGAAAACTGCATTTAGCAAGACAAGGAGTCTGAACTTTAATTCCATGACAAACTGAATTATAATCTCTCATTCTGTAGTAAATATGTTGTACTGTAAAGATTAATCAGATCCTTTTATTCCATATTAACATTATGCAGCAACCAATATGAATGTCTAAGTAAACAGAAACTTTGTGAAATGGTTTGTTGCAAAGCTGACTTCAGTAATGCACACAAATGATAAAGTCATCTTCTCTGCTCAGTGCCAGAAGTAAAAAAAACCACAATGGCATCAAGGAGCAAATAACACTGTTTCATACTGTGCTCAAGCACTAGTCAGCACTAGTAATCAAAATCTATTAAAATACACAGGTTTGGGTTTTGTTTTTTGTTTTTTTAAAGCAGCTTTGTTATCTTACTTATGACACCTTGTTTAAATCTCAGGCATTACTTCTTTATATCAGCATAAATATGTAGCCTTCTACACCTTTTATGATATGGTTACAGACACAAAATTGTTATAGTAGAAAAGAGCTAGTTCAAGGAATTTCAGACTTTGAAATCAGCAAGATACAAAGCTCAAATTAATATGTTCCTTTTCAAGTTATGAATACTTTCACTAAAACATAAATATTTAAACATATATTAATTTTTTCTGACATTCAAAATTGTAAAGTCTGTATGGCAGAATTATTGTTAAAAGCACATATTTACAAATATTCTTTTTTTCCTTACATAAAGTATTTGGCATAATTATAACAATCTTACTGCATACACAACTGTTTGCTTCTTTTTCACATAATGGTACACTCCTTATTAAAATTACCAATTATGTACAAAAATACTTGAACATTTATTATAGAAAACCTCCATAACTACCATCAACAGCTTGTAACTGCTGAAGGTTTAATTGAGAGAATATAAAAAGTGGTAACTTTCTTCCAGTTAACTATCAACAATCAAACACAGCTAAAATCAACAGGAGCTTCCCAACAAAAGAGGGAGAATATTTTTAACAATTATTTTAAATGCAGTTCACACATCTGTTCCCAACAAGAAGTTAGTCATTAAGAGAAAGAGGATACAAAAAATACATACAGAAGGTGCTTTTATTTTTTTTCCCCTCCACATTCCTATAGCTTGGCATTAGCTTTCCAGAGCTCTTCAGATGCCAATCACTAAAATACAACCTAAGATCAAACAACATTCTCCTACAAAAAAGATGATGGTGATGAACTCAAGCTAAAAACCAAATCCAAAACCTGACTCCACTGGTACATACACATCTGGAGAGCTGTTTCGAATTGTTGCAAGGTTTTTTACAGAATAATTAATGACCTTTGCAATAAGCTTTTGGAATTCATTGATCAATAACCAGTGGTTCGTATCTTTTTTTTTTTTTCATATAGTGTATTGCCTCGGTACTAGTCAGTACTGGTTCTTGTTTACAAGTGAACAATTAATTTATATCTTAATTTATATACAGATTTTCTTTTTGAATGAACTTTCAAAAACAGCAGAGGGCCTCCATTAACAAACTGTTAGCTTTTAAAAAACCAAACAATAACTACAAAATATCAACTGGAAGAATAAAAGTAAACTGCACCTTAAATAGAAAAGGATGCATCAGGTTCTGTCATACAGCAACGGCACAAAAAATTTTAAAAAATTAAAGAGTCACCAGAACAGTGCTGTACACTGAATGAAATGCAGGTATTTTTCCATCTTAAAAATGACATAAACCAAGCATGTTTCAATAGTTCCAAACCACATTCTACGTTCTCTTCATTACTCTGCTTTAACTTGCATTATATCTCTGACTTTCCACAAATATTTGAAATTACCAACCTGTTCATCTGTAAGATTATAATTTTCAGTCTACTTGCAGAAACATCCTAGTCTACAGACTACTTTGTTAGAAAGCGTGCATTTATTTCTAGTAGTAAAAATCCAGTCACTGTATTCTGCATTTTGTAAGAAGTGTTCAGCTAACTCAGATGAGAGTTTTAGGGTTTTAGATTTAATTTTTTAAATAAAGTACAATTAAAAGCATTTATCATAATTCACCACCATTTAATTTTAAAAAAACAAAAACAAAAACAAAAACACTCTAATTCATGCTTCCTATAGTATTTGGCAACCTACATTATTAACTTCATTTCAAATGTGCAACATAACATTAATAAGCATTTCAAAATTACTCAAAAGAAAAAGGTGGGCAAAATATTAAAGTGCCTAACTTAATGTATTTTACCATTAAAAAAAAAAATAATTTCTTAAATGGTAAAGAACTGGTTTCAATTAAATATAAAAGTGGCTTCTCATAGCTGAGAGACTTTGCGGGGCAGAGGCCTGGGTCGGGGAACCTGCTCAGTCCTCCTGTTGCTGTTTTCCAGGTTGTTTGGCCGGACCAGCTGTGGCTTGGGTGGCAGTGCCGGCGGGTCCGCAGCAGGCGGGATGGAGAGGCTGTGAGGTAGAGGAACAGGGCGTTTCAAAGTCCGCTCGTACACACTGTAAGGCGGCGGGGTTTTACTTTCTTTTCTCACAGACTCCTCAGAAACGCTGTAGCTTGGGACAGTCACTGTTGGTTCGCTGCCTTGGCTTTCAAAGCCTGATGTCTCTGATGTGCTACATCGGCTAAGAGAAGAGATGCCACTGCTGTAACTCCCTGACAGCACCGGGGAGTTGGATATTAGCCCCGAGGAATGATATTCCACTGGAGATGGCGTGAATGACTGCACAGATCCCTGCTCCAAAGAAAGGGCAAAAGAATAATTTACCTGGAGTAAACGAGGAAGGGTTTCTGTACTACGACTGAAAACATACAGAGATACAGCACATAGATTCTGAGGCTTAATAAACAGAAATGGTTGCATCCCTGTTTAATTAAGATCCAGCAACAAACCAATGAAAAGCTCATTTCAAGAGTGCCTAAGTACACCTTAAACAGTGCTCATGCCAGTAATTCATGTAAGTGGAAGTGAAACTGTATTTAAATATTATCTTACTATCCTAACACCCTGGGAAAACCTGGAAGCCTCTAAAATGAACCCTGAGTTTTCCTAGCTTTAAGTGCAAAGCAGAACTCCACACGGAGCATACCTAGAGGTGTCCTGCCCCCTAATGCCAAAGTACAGTACTTGCATCCCAGTCATTGCTGCTCCATCCGGGGAGATGTCAAGAAGGAGTTAGGCCTCCTTCATACAAGAAAGAGACAGGGAGATCACTATCGCAGCTAAGGTGCTTCTACACTAATGCACGCAGCATGGGTAACAAGCAGGAAGAGCTGGAAGCTGTGGTGCAAAAGGGAAACTATGATATACTTGCCATCACGGAAAAGTGGTGGACTGATACCCATAATTGGAGTGCTGTGCTAGACAGGTACAAACTCTTCAGGAGGGATAGACCAGGCAGGAAAGGAGGGGAAGTGGCATTGTATGTTAGACAGGGAATTGATAGTCTAGAGATCAGTAATAGTAATAGTGATGGAAGGGTAGAATGCCTGTGGGTCAAAATCAGGGGGAAGGCCAATAGGGTTGACATCATAATGGGAGTCTGCTATAGACCACCCATGCAGGAACAAGATACAGATGAAATATTCTATAAACAATTAGAGGAAGCTGCATGATTACAACCTTGTGGGTTGACTTCAATCTGCCAGACATTTGCTGGAAGTTGAATACAGCTACGAGGAAACAGTCCAGGAGGTTCCTGGAGTGTGTGGAAGATAACTTCTTGATGCAGCTGGTGAGGGAGCCAACCAGAGAAGGCTCACTGCTGGACCTACTATTTACCAACAGAGAGGGACTTGTAGATGGAGTAAAGGTTGGAGGATGTCTTGGGCATAGTGACCGTGAAATAATAGAATTTTCAGTTCTAGAGGCAGTAAGGAGGAGGGCCAGCAGAACTGCTGCCCTGGACTTCCAGAGGGCAGACTTCAATCTTTTTTAGGAGACAGGTTGGCAGGGTCACTTCAGTGGAGTGGTAAAGGCTATCCCCAAGACAGATGTGCAATCTGTCAATACCAGGGCTTGCCTGGAATACACAGGCTGTGTGTTACTGGACACAGATTTCCTGGACAAATTTTCCAACATGTAAGCTGTCGTACAACAAGTGGGTACTAACACAAATATCATGACATAGAAGTGAAACTTGCCCAGTTTAGCCTGGATACCCAATTGCTATAGGTCTTTAACTGCCAGAGAAGAATCAATGCTTATTCACAGCCTGTGGTTTGGAAAATCTTCAGAGCTGCTCTAATTGTTATGGTTACTTTTGTGACTGGTTTTTGTATAGGCATATCATAATAAAAGGAAAACATAATATAATCCCAAATAATGTGTATTAAATATATACCATCTAGCTCACAACACAGTCCCACAAAGGCAGTTCACTGCAAAAGACAATACCTTCATAGGAGATCTGCCAGCAGGAGAAGGGGAAACAGAGGCTATGTGTCTTGCTGGTGATGCTGTAAAGTCAGAAAGATTTCATTGCACTCTTGGCATTACAGTTTTCACTAGGAAATATTTTTAATTAGAAAGGAGATAATTCAGTACACAAATATTATCTCTGGTTCCCTCTAGGTACTTTCTTGATTGCATATAGTTTTAGAGATATTATTGTTTACTTTTTTTTCTCAGGATTTTCTTGCAGTACAAACAATGAAGCATAAGAAATCTCTGCATTCATCTTCTCTGACAAATTTTATATCACTGTAAATTGGTTTATACCTTACCAAATCATACCAGAATTCAAAAAAGTCAGTATACTAACTTTTTCCATCCTCTTTATGTTCTTCTGTTAACAAATATATTATGTATTTGTATGTCAAATAAGAAAAAAATCAATATATAATGTACTTATATCAGACATTTACCTATAAATATACTGTAAACATGCCTGAACATACTTTCAGGTGCTACTGTAAAACACAAGAAGTATCTGCATTCCCCAGAGAACAATTACATTTACCGTATCACTTAAGAAGCCTTTCCTTTAAATGAAAATTTATCTTTTGAAAGGCAAATTGGTTACTTACAGAACTGATGTACGCCCATGATTGCTGTGCATTTTCCAGCCAGTAAGATTCTTTGTGGTTAATGATCATTTTTATTGCTGAACTCCTATTATCATAAGATTAAATTTGATCTACTTCCCCAGTACCAGCATGAATTCTCTGAAACTACTCAGTTAAGTGAAGGGGAATAGTATGAGAAACAGAATGCTACAGAGAACATAAGATGAAAATACCTGTGTAAACAGTTCTAGAGCCTTCCATGTAAATAATGAAATAAATTAACCTGTCTAACTTAAACTTCAATCACAGTGGAAAGAATCTAAACTTTCAAGTAATTATATATTTTTTTTACTGGAACTTAGCCTGAAATGTCTGTTTACTCACCAGTCTGTGCAGGTCTTGGAGGTACAGGAGGAGATATAAGCTTTCCACTTTCTGATGTGTTTCTGGCTTCCTTCCCACTGTCTAGGCTCCAGCTGCTAGGGGTGGTGTTTACAGCTGGAAGAGAATGAAAAAAACAACCTGGCATAAACATCAACTTTTCCAGCTCTCTGACTTGCCTTTACCCAATGGGGTAAAAATACAGAGTAAAAATGTTAAACAACTTAAATAGCATGACTGAAAAGTTCTCATGATTACATCAGCTTTTGAAAAGCTCTTAAATAAGTGTCTGTCAACCTTCTGGTTGCCTGATACATGCATCTGGCCCTCAGCTCATCAGGATAGTATAGCATTTGGGACCTTCAACAACAGGAGCAGCTGAAATAGCACTGTGATGCACTGAAGATCCAGCCACAAAGGGACAGCAGCTTGAAGCCTGTTTATATAATCAGTTTATCTTTGCACCAAACTCTAATTTAGAGGTCTCTAGGCAGAGGGGAAAAGACCAGCGATAAAATGCTTCCATTAACTCATTTTATATGCAGGAGGGACCAGAGAACTTGCAACTTGCCAAATTCCAATCAACCTGCCTCAGAAAGTTTTCTGTGTTAATAGTTGGGGTTTTTTTTTGTTATCTGCATAGGTTAAAAATTTAGAATTGAAAAAAAGATGGAAAGAAGGGCACAAAATGGAAGGAGTAAAAATGGAAAAAATGAAAGTGTCTGGGGGAATAAAAAAAATCTAAGAGATTATTGTGGACTGAGAATATACACTCTTTGTAGCCATGCTCAAGGATCTCTGTTTGATCATGTGAACTGACTCTCATCTTGATATGCATAAAATTGGTGGTTGCATTTGTCTGTGTTACCTTTACCAAATTCCATTACTTTAATTCAATGATCCACAAGGCCTGGAACAGCTTCCTCAATACAGCTGCATTGCCTCATGTTATGCAAGGAGCTGACAGTATTGGAAAGCAGGCAGACAGAAATACAGGGCGTTTAACATGGACAGCAAAACAGCTAACTTAAAGCCCACTAATTTTCTTACATATCTTATAAAGAAGGGGAAAAAAAATCCCTGCTTTAAACCTCACCCTTCCTTTAAAAAAAAAAGCACTACTCCCTCAAAAGCCTCAATCTTCTTGCCTTGCCATGACAGCTTCCTTTGGGAAAAGGAGCCAGGAGACCTGCATGGTTAAGCAAACATAAGTGGACGAAGACAGTCTACAGATGATGGAAGGAGGGGGTTGGTCACCTGGGAAGAGTATACGATTGTTGTCAGAGGATGTAGGGAGGTAACTAGGAAGGCTAAGGCCTCACTGGAACGCAACCTTGCAAGGGAGGTCAAGGATAACAAAAAGGGCTTCTTCAAATCTATTGCAGGAAAAGCTAAGCTTTGAGGAAATGTAGGCCCTCTGCTGAAAGAGGGGGGTGCCCTGGTGACAGAGGACACAAAGAAGGCAGAGTTACTAAATGCCTTCTTTGTCTCTGTCTATACTGCTGGAGACTGTCCTCAGGAGCCCGACACCTGAGGCATCAGAGGACAGCATGATGAAGGAGTCTTCCCTGGTTGATGAGGACTGGGTTAAAGAACAGTCAAGTAATCTGGACATCCATAACTCCATGGGTCCTGATGGCATGTACCCACGGGTGCCGAGGGAGCTGGTATAGATCATTGCCAAACCACTCTCAGCCATCTTTAGTAAGTCATGGCAGACAGGAGAGGTGCCTGGGGACTGGAGGAGGACAAACATCACTCCAATCTTCAAATGGGGTAAGAAGGAGTACCCAGGCAATTATAGACCAGTCAGCTTCACCTTCATGCCTGGAAAGGTAATGGAGCAACTTGTGCTTTCCTCTATCCTTAAGCATATCAAGGACAAGGGGGTCATTAGGAGCAGTTAATATGGTTTAACCAAGGGCAAGTCATGTTTGAGCAACCTGATAGCCTTTTATGAGGACATAACCAGGTGGATAGATGATGGTAGAGCAGTGGATGTGGTTTATCTTGGTT
>JANHGL010003630.1:0-77435 GCA_024611195.1 Ceyx melanurus | reverse complement strand
TCCTTTTTTTTTCCTTTCCTTTTTTTTTCCTTTCCTTTTTTTTTCCTTTCCTTTTTTTTTCCTTTCCTTTTTTTTTCTTTCCTTTTTTTTTCCTTTCCTTTTTTTTTCCTTTCCTTTTTTTTTCCTTTCCTTTTTCCTTTCCTTTTTTCCTTTCCTTTTTCCTTTCCTTCCTTCATCTTGGTCTTCTGAATTATTACATGGCAAATTGACAGTTCGCTTTGTAACCCCATGTTCTTGTTGCAAGAAACTTAAAAATACTGACAAATTCTTTGCTTTACAACACTGGGAAACCCATATCCCTCAGGCACATCTTCTTCTATACTACCACCATGCTGGCCATAGCTCAATCCAGAGTGCACAATATACTGCAGGAGTTCTTCAACTCTCCATGGTTTCTAGAAGCCATCTCAGACATATCTCAGTTATGACCATTGAAATACACACACAGAAACTTCCTAGTGCCTTACCTCCTAGTGTATACCTAATAATAGGCTTTTAAATATAATTATTTTACAGGAGTTGTCATTGACAGGAATCTGTCCTGTACAACTTATTTATTATATATCACTATAAGGAAGAGAAACTGAAATAGAATTTGAATTTCCATTTTATTTTGGCTCTTGATATCTTCACCATTTCTTATTCTTTGAGGAAATCGATATAAATAGAAACACATTGAACTAACTTGGAATTCATCAGCAGATCATGTAAGCTAAAACTGTTTTTTTAATCTCTCAGGAACGTTTAGCTCAATGATTTACCTTGCCATATTCTTGGTATGCAAATCTCTAAGCATCCAGATTCCCTGGCTCTGTTTTAGATGACAGAGAATTTTCTCTCTCATGTCACTTACCTGAGTCAGCCTCCTGTGCCACGTGCCTCTGACACAGGCCCTATCTGCATGTTGAATCCACACTGATTAGTCTTTAGAAGCAATCCAGTCTTATATTAGATTTCAAGTCACAAATTGCATCTCGATGGATTCCACTCCCTAACCCTGGAGCAAGGGGTGACAGAGATGCAACCCTCTGCTAGGGCCAAGTCTCAGCCTCCCTGTACTCAGACAGAAGTTGCATCGCATATAGCGGATGATGTCTGACCCAGAACTATATCCATAGTCAGACAGAGCTACTGCCATTAATATTGACAGTAAAGAAGAGAGGTGGATGTTGCACTGCAGAGAGGGACTGTAGCCATGTGAGAATTTATCTTCAAATGGCAGGAACTGTGCATGCTCAACAACTGTTTTTGAACACATTGAGAGCACCTGACTTCCAGTTCTTCAGTACAAAAGGAATAATTTGGCCTTAACACTGCAATGAGATTCTCCTACTCAGGGATGCTACCACAACCACAATCATAATCTATAAACCCCTCCAGACTCTCTCTCGTGCATTCCTTAAGCCAATGCCTGCACTTCAGTTTTATCTAGGCAAAACTCTTCATTGTCTATGCTACTTGCATTATTTTATTCTCTCTTGGGCACAGGACAGTGATAATTTTGCTGCTCTGAAGAGCACCTGCTAAACTAGAAACTATTCCAGCTGGAAGTCAGCATTAGCATTTGAGTCCAAAACCAATCAAATTCTATTTTATTGTTATTATTTCAAAGCTGAGAAAGCAGTGCAGACAATGTCAGCAAAAAAAAGCAGATTTTTTAAAAACTCTAAAGCTCTGAGTGGGATATCTCTGCCAGGCCTATGAGATGCCCAATGCTATTACATCAACTTTCCCTGTTTCTAGGAATCAGCACATGCCCCATGCTAGTCAACATCTAACAAATCATGCGAGGGAAAGGCCCCTGAGCATGCTTTACTGCAGCAGAGCAACACAATCTAATTTGTCTTTTACTTAGATTAAACCTATTCTCAGTAGGAACAGCAAAACCACGCCTTCAGCTGGAGCACTGCCTGGCATTACTGCCAGCCACCATTAAACTGAAATCAATTTGTAAACACTGTCCCTAATTGGGTCCAGTAAAACAGATTAGGGAGTAAATTATCACTGGCGACCTTCTATTCTCCACACCCCAGCAGAGCTGTGCTTTTCTCCGCTGCATCCCCCCTCTTCTCCCTTTGCCATCTTCGCAAGCATCCCAAGCTGCTGGATATTTGCATGAGCCTGGTGCTTATGCAAGGGAGCCACATTCCCAGCTGGCAGCAGGGCACACACCCAGCTGCCAAAGCCACATCAAGATGTACTTTGGTTTTACTTGGAGCCGCAGCAGCAACGTGCTTTTCCCCTGTGCTGCCTGCAACACTCAACTCGCCTCATGCCAAAGAGGTCCTGTCACAGAGGCCACACTCTGCCCACACAACACAGCCTTCCTGTCCCTGCAAACAACACACGACCTAGAGTAAACATCCAGGCACGTGTCAAAATGCTAACAATTCTGGCTGCACTCTTCCTACAGTCTCCCTTCCAGCCACAAACAACTTTCAGGAGGATAAGGACGATGCTTTGCCTGTGGTATGTACCATACACCCATTAAAGGCTTTCAGGTAGCACTGGTCCTGACTGAGGCATTTGCCCCTGCAGCACACGTATTGTAAAATTCTACTAAACTCATTTTTATTTTAGATAGCTTTATATGAGACCTATAGCTTGCTAACTGAATTAATGAGTTTTAAGAAGTCAGATTATTTTTCCTAGCACCTCATTTTTTCCAACCACTGGATAAGTAAGTTGTTAACACATTTTCAGTGTTGCTTCAGGATGCAGATTTTTCATATTGTGTGAATGAAGCAGATGATTGTTGCAAGATAGCTTTTGACTATGATATTTGCAGTTGTACTAGGTACTCTCTGCAGAGAGGAGGCAGATTGTCTCTCACGTAGACGTGATTCAGGCATCACCCACATCACTGTTCATTTTGCTGACTATTTTGGAAAGACTTTTGCATTGCCCATGCTTCCCTCTCATTTTTGCATGTGTGCACTTGCCATCACACACCAAGTAGTGAAAAGGAGGATCTTGGTGAAAGATACAGGTATTTTCCTGACCCTACTTCATCAGAAGATTCTGACCAGAACTTCAGTTTCCCCAGATCCTGTCGAGGTAAAAGCAGTTTGAATAGCAGGAAGCAGCAAACACATTTTTAGCTCTCTTGTCCCTCCCATGTCAAAATGCTTTTGGTTCAGGCAAGGAGTTGTGGTATTTTTGGCAGATCTCTGCTCAGTGTTAAATAATATTAAATAAAAAAAAAGAAAAAAAAAGAAAAAAAAAAAGAATTGGTCACCAAAACCAGGTGCCCCCTCCAGGCTCCAGGTCCAGGATGGTGAAGCATGAAGGCACACTCTTCTTTGAATTCTAGATGTCTTGAAAAGAGTGCTTAGAAGATAGAAGCCTATCCAAACAATGGATAAGCTATTTGTCTTCTTAGCTGTTTATGCTCCATTTAAGCCAATGTTTTATTGGGTTAACCTCTACTTGACCCAGTAGAGGGACAAGTTGTTTTCCTTGAGCTAGTCATTAGCTCAACCGTAACTGATATTCCCAAGGAGAAACTTCATTTAAGTTGAAAAAAAGAAAATCAATAAACAGATGACCCCAGGACTAATGAGCATGCCAAGTTCAGTCCCTTTCCACAATCCTTCCTTCCTTGAAGTCTGGGTAAAGACAAAGAGAGAAAGAAGAAAAAAAAAAAGGGGGGGTGAGGGGGGGTGGGGTGGGAAGTGAAGCATTTATGCACTTACCTGTGAGAACGCAATCCCAAAAGCCACTCCAGCTATGATTCCCATATTTGTCTCCATAAAACTGGTCACCAAGTCATAACAGCCCTGGAAAACAAATATAATCATTCCTTGTATTGACCTCCCCAACACAAATGCATACACACAAGTTTCTAATTTAAAATGAGCTTGTGCTAGACAATATTTCTGCTCTCATTTCCAACTATGGAATTTCTTTATATAACAGCAATTCTGAGTGAAAGATGGAAAATGGAAAAATGCAGTTCTTTTTTAGAAGCTAAATGTGATGTCACTGTCATTTTTTAGGTCTTATTAAAGAAATTCAGTTTGCATTGTCTAAAAAAACCAATAATATTGCTTTGACCTGAAGCCAACCCAGTTACAATGTAAAGTAAAGCTATAATACAATACAGATGTCAACAATTAATAAATGATGATTTCCTAATATTCTGGATATTTAATAAAAGCATGTTTGAGGTGTCCAGAGAGGCAATTCTGCTCACCTTTGCTTGCCTAAGGACATCAGGCAAGGTACTGAGCAGTATATAACTTTAAACCATATAACAAAGTTTTCAAGGGGTTTCTTGGTTCATTTGTTCTTGGACATAAAACTCTCTGTCCTTCTGCCCAAACCCAGTTTTCTCTAGCTCAGGCTCTGACTTAATCATCTGACTTGCTTCCTCATGCCTCAATTCACAGGCCACATCAGGGCCAGAACACCCAAACACACTTTTGCCCTTCTCTTGGATAGGCTTTTTAGAGATGCTTCCCTCAGTATGACATTTTTTGCCAAGTTTCTCCCCTCACCTACTCTACCCCTCAAAAATGCATTTGAAATTAGCTTTTCCTCAATTATGGTGCCTACATGAATCTAAGCAAGCTACACAAAAATTAAAAAAAAAAAAAGAAAAAAAAAGAGAGATAAATATTATACCTATTTTTTATTTAATTACTGCAATCTGACTACACAATCCAAAGCTACCTCAGCCCCTTTTGTCACACTTTCTCAAATGTCCAACACCACTCTCAACTTAAGCCCAGCCACAAGGCATTCTATTTAATATTAGAACATTATCCTCTTAGAACATTATCCTCTTCATCAGAAGTTGGAAAACCCAGAAATAACAGTAACTCCCTTTCCCAGTTTGATTTCCCAACCCCTAAGAGACAGTTTTCTCCACGCACCCCCTACATTCACATTCGCCTCACTTCTACAAACACACTCTCAGAGCATTAGATGCTTGTGAAAAGGAACAGCTAGAAGGAAAGGACAATGTCCTTTATTAGATAGACATTCATGAACTAAATTGTATCCTTTCTTTTATAATATCAGAAGACATTTTATTTAATCTTGACAGCAATGAAGTGGTAAACCTAGTAGTATCTGAGGAGCAGCACAGCTGTAATTCATTTCTGCAATGTTTAAGTGTACATATTAGTCCTTAATTACATCTTACAACAGCACACGAGATGTCAGATTCAGGCTTGTTATTTAACACATCAAGCAACTATAGTTGGGTGTGTCTTATATGTTATGAAATGAGATTAGATTTCTCAAGCAGTGCTTTCATTCCATCTGACACGGCTTAATGTTCTTCCAGCTCTTCTGAAATCTGTTCTGTTCAACAGCCTTCAAGAGATGCAACATCGAACAGCAATGGTAATTTGAGGGAGGCAGAAGACCTCATTAAAAAAATAGCAAGTGAGAGAGTTTTGATCACTCTCCTCATATGAAGACTGGATTTTCCCAAATGACAATAATTTCTTTCCTGAAGTATACTGCATAAACACAGCTTAATTGCTCTGTCCTTGCTGTGCACGGCGTGAGAGTGCAAGAAGAATCCAAGAGTTGCATATACAGTACAGAAGTATGTGAGACACTGTGTGCACTGATTCAGAGGACAGAAGTTACAACTTAGCAAGTATCTGATTATTCTTGACTCCACACATGTATTAAGATTTTAGAGAGATGTCGTTCTTGAGCTTGCAGGTAAAGAACTCTCAAAAGTACTATATGAACATTAGCTAATCCTAATGACAGATCTTAAAGTTAGGCATTAGTCTCATCTGAGATGAAGAAACAGATATAGATGCTAAATGATTTATCCAAGCAATTGATCCTAAGCAAGTTAGTGGCAGAATAGGCAAAGAAAATTCAGGAATGTTGTCTTTTAGTCCTGCAATTAGATCATCAGTTTAATCCTCTTTGGATAATTCATCATTAGTCCTCATAAACTGCTAGTAATTTGATTAGCTCACAGACATCTTGTCTTATTGATAGTTTTGCAAGATGAAACAAAAAGATGTATTCCAACTATACTCATCCACAGGAATGGTAACGAGGATCTTCCACAACACAGATAATACTTTTTTTTTTCTTCAACACACACAAAGTGCCTATTTCCAAGATAAGCAAGGGCCTTAGGTAAGAGGCAAAGACATTTGCTTTTGCTTTACTAGCCCTGGTCTACTACAAGGCCATTCATCCCTCAACCTGTCCTATAATTTAATAGGCACTTGTTGCCACGAGGAACTCGCACATGGACAGGGAATTCTCTGTGCATGAAGAGCATGTGAAGGAAGCCTGGCACTTTAGGGAAACATCAGACCAGCACTGGGAATGCAAATGGTACCTGATCAGTTATGGAGGCATGAAAGGTTCAGAGTGTGTGGCCAGCCCAAACTGGAGAAGTGGAATCTGCTGATAGAGTACCAGTTGCACCAGAAAGCTTTCCTGCTGGGAAGGTGGGCTGAAGCAGAGATTCAGGATGGGCTGTCCAGGAGGCGCTCAGCCTGCAGCATATGCTGGCTGTGCTACATCACCTAGATCTACTCCATCTTGCTTCTTACCTTCTTTCCACTTCTACATAAATGGAAAGTTACTACAAGATCACAAAGTGCAACTTAGTTGAGTGGCTCATCATTTATCCTCATGCAGTTCAGCAAGATTACTTTTCTAGTGGTGACTGTGAGTTTCTCAACAGACAGACATCACTAATGTTCAACATATATCTGCAACGAGTGTCTGTCATTGAAGTATTACAGAAAAGAAAGGCTTTGTAGAAAATAAGTCTTTTGTATCTTTTTTTTTTAAATACATGCTAGAAAATGTCCACTTGACTGTTTTTCAAAGAAAGACGTTTTAGGCTGTGCTCAGCCACCACTCCAACCTCCTGATTCACAATATGAAGACAAAAGATGCATTTCTGTATTTCCCCTGTTATCTACTCAATACTGTTATTTATTTTTTAAAATTAACTCCAAAAACAAAAAGAAAAAAAAAAACCCAAAGAAAATAAAATAACCCATCTGACTAAGACATGATGCAAGGTAGCATCATGATTTGGCCACAGTAGCATTACTTTTACCAAGAAACTGTTGCCTCTCTTCCAGATCTCAAGTGAGAAAGAAAGAACTGATAATGCGCTAGCACATAAAGTAATAACCTGACTTCTATTTCCACAGGGCTGTGTCTACTATATATGCTGCATTATTTTCTCTTTATTCCTCCCTTTCTTTTTGTTTTCTGTATTTTTATTCTCCAATTATTCCTTTTCTTCCTGTTTTCCCAACCTACTCCTTCAGGTCACCCCAAGGGAGGGGTCACTTTGGCTGTTCTATGCTTGCAGCAGCACATGGTCAGATATTTTAAGAGTCACTGAAAATGTCCTCCACAAAACCCCACAGCAATAAGCAGGAGAAGCAGAGAAGTGCTGACTGACCTAACCTTCAAGGGCAGTTGAGCACACGTGCCACTGGCCATCCTGTACCCAGTCAGTGTGGCCAATGTGTGCAGAGCCATACCTCAACCTCTGCTGTGAGGAAGGAGAACAAATCTCCTCCTTCTCAGAAATACTGCTGAACCTGGTCATTTGAGAAAGGTCAGCTCAAAGAATTTGAAAGCAAGTGAGGGGCAAAGCCCATCCTTACCACCACTCCAACCCAAGACACACGTGATCAACCAGCCATTTGAAACTAAATGCAATTGCAAGCAACCATATGCTCCACTGGTGTCCTGGATGGTTTCATAACTGCTGCCCTCTGGCACAATATTACTGGTACCTTCTGGTTTACTTTAGTTGCAGCCACGGTCATATTGCGCAGATCCTGAGTATTACAATCACTGGAGTTCATGCAACAGCTTGTAGGAATGCCATGTTTGAAGAAGTAAGGGCTGGTGCTCCAGTTGGTGTAGCTCTGAATGCCACAGCAGCTCAGCTACGAGGAATAAGAGGCAGATTGAAAACAAATGAATAAACCAGAATTACAGCTAGTATAGAGTCATCAATGCCCAATTAATAAGCTCATAATCAAAACAAATACAGGTTGTCTCCAGTTGGAGAAATAGATATTACAAAAATATCAGGAATGTCATTTACAGAAGATGGGAGCAGATGATGTACTAAAAAACTAGGCATTTTATGAACATAACTATTATTTGTAACATTTGGCAAAGGTCCAGCCATCAAGGCATCTTTTTCAGTTGAAGGCCTGTTGTCTTTTTCTATTTGTTTGTTTGTTTCCATTGCTTGCTTATTTATTCGATTAAAGATGATCCTGGAAATTCAAGTCAGAGTCTCACGATGTGGTCCAAAAAACATGTCCTTAAAAAGCCCCAAAGCATTACCTAGAATCACACAGAACACATACAGGGTCAAACCAGTACAAATTCCTAATTCCTATCTTTGTGGTCCTTCTCTGGAGACACTCCATCAGCTCCATGTCTTTCCTGTGCTGAGGGCTCCAGAACTGGATGCAATACTCCAGGTGAGGTCTCACCAGAGCAGAGTAGAGGGGCAGAATCACTTCTCTCCATCTGCTGCCCACCCTTCTCTTGATGTAGACCAGGATGCAATTGGCCTTCTTCTTGGCTGCAAGTGCACACTGTTGGCTCATATCCAGCTTCTCATCCACCAACACTCCCAAGTCATTTTCAGCTGCTTTCCAGCACCTCATCTCCCAGCCTGTATTAATAGTGAAGGTTGTTCTGACCCAGGTGCAGGACCTGCACTTAGTCTTCTTGAACCTCATGAGGTTCACCTGGGCCCACCTCTCCAGCCTATCCAGGTCCCTCTGGATGACATCCCCTCCCTCCAGCCTTTTGACAGCACCACTCAGCTTGGTGTTGTCAGTGAACTTGCTGATGGTGCAGATCAGTTAACTTTTAGATCAGTTTTGCCAGCCTCTAGTTTTTGCTTGGAATAAACAGCTAGCAGATTAAGCCATCCAAACTTAGATGTCCTGTGATCAAATCTGAATGCATTCTTTTTTTCTCTTTATTTATTAATGTTTAATATACAATTTTAGACTTACACTTTCCTGTACGTTATCCACTGCATGGCTCCGCTCATCATTCTTGTTGTAATTCTGGATTGCTTCAGTGTATGTCCTAAGGAAAGTATCCTTGATCTATAAAGGAAAGTAAAAATACAACTCACAAGAGCAACAAATGCACAACATCTGAAGCTGTTTTCAAAGGCAGCAAATGCTTTTCCAAATCTAACAAAGCACCCAAACTAGCCCTTCCCACTCATTTTTAAGTGTGTTTTCAGAGCTGGCAGAGCCCTCTATTAACTGTGAGGAGTTATTCATGTCATTTTTCAAGTGGGGTCCATTGAACATAGAAAGGAAACTGCTACATTTTAAATTACTTCACCAATAAGAAAGATAAACTTTGATGCTTTTTCCCCAAACACTTTGTTCCAGCACTAAGTCTGAAGGATACTATGTGCTTCTCTCTGCTCATGGATGCCTAGTGGGAGTTGAATCTGTACAAACACCTTGGTGACTGAAGCCATTGGCATCAAATAAAGACATGAGTCCTCTGACCAGGTGGCAGCTCTTGTTCCCATCACCAAAGGCATTTGGGTAAGGAATAAGAGGTCTCAGCTGGAGAAGGTCAGGTACATCACTGAGAAAGGCATCCACCACTTGCAAAGGGTAGACACCAGAAAAACCTATAGCAAGGGAAATCTCAAGTCAAAAGAGGAGATTAGCAAATCAGTTAAAACAAAGAGATGAGGGTCTCTGGGTGGTGTTTCCTGGTTCAGCACTAATGGCATGTACATCCACGGCCTTAAAGCCAGAGATAGACCTGATTACAGTGGATAAAGCAGAAGTGGTATTACAAATCTAGACCAGAATGCTTTTTTAAAGCTTCTTCATGTCTCAGTTTCCTACGTCACTGTATTTCTAATCTCTCCCTATTCTCAGGATAGAAATAAAATCCCATTCCACTCCCTACCCCTCCAAAGAAAGAAAAAGATTTACAAAACAGAGAGTCTTGTCTGATGCAAAAGTGTTCTCTGCCTTTTATAAACAAGCACTTGCCTGGCTGAAGAAGCTGTGTTCAAGAAAAGTATTTAATCTGTTTTTCAGCCTTCAGCATATGTAAAAGAAGATCTTACATGATAGACAGAAAAAAAACCCAATAGCTCCAGAGTAAATTACCAGGCAACTGAGGCCAAGAGCTTTGGCTAAATCCCCTCATTTGGAATTGCATCAGTTTTTAAGAGCTGTACATGTTATTGTTGCCCATCAGCCACGTCCCTGGAGATGTGTATAGAGCTGCTGAGCTCAGTGACCTACACATTCTCCACGCTCCAGAGAACTTCTCAGCAGCTCCTGCCCAGAGAGGCACTGCCATATGCAAATTCAGCACATTTCCACCTACCTCGTGACGAAACACAAACCCTGATATGCCAGACACTAGCTCAGCCAGGAACACCAGGGACAAGAACATGGCATACTGAAAAGGAAAGAGGCAAGAGAAGTCAGAATGTGACAGGCTTTTGTCTCAGCACAGATACTGTTCAGTTACCACATAAAATTTAACTTTTCACTCTTGATGCCCTTCAAAGATGTCAAGAAACCAAAGGTCTTTGAGACGATATAAAGGTTATTGCCTGAATATATTATATATGTTTATACAACTCACAAATTATATGCATTGTCTAATTACTGGCTTTTCTGACATTTCTGTTCCCACATTTCTTAGTGTTCTTATATAAATCAAAACACACTTACATGCCAGAGGTGGATCTAAGTCACTCATGTTGTGATCTTGCAATATGGAATAAAACTAGACCCTTCATGTTTGCATGGCACTCTGCTAAAGTAAACAGGCTTCTCCAGGTGTTTTGGTTTGTGTTTATCTATTTCACTGCCAGACTGGGATTTGCTGTCCAACTCCTGAAGCTTTTCCAATGAGTGAACTGAACTTCTGATTTCATTGGAAATATTATCATGGAACAGTAGACAGATGCCTCAAATACTCTGCCGAGCCAAGGCCCCTGTTTGGCTTTAGGAGCAGCATAATGTACCTTCTAAGTAAGACTTGAAAGAGCAGTTTCAGTTTAGTACTCACAAACATTTTGTATTGGTTTTGTGTGGCAAGGTTTTGGTACCTGGGGGACTACAGGGGTGGCTTCTGTGAGAAGCTGCTAGAAGCTTTCCTGTGTCCAATAGAGCCAGTGCCAGCCAGCTCCAAGATGAATCTGCTGCTGGCCAAGGCTGAGCCCATCATCCACAGTGGTAGCACCTCTGTGACATTGTATTTAAGGAGAGGAAAATCTTCTGTGCAACAGCAGCCAAGAGAATGAGAATATGTGGGAGAAACACCTCTGCAGACACCACAGTCACTGAAGAAGGAGGGAGGAGGTGATCCATGTACTGAAGCAGAGATTCCCCTGTAGCCTATGGAGGTTAACAGTGGAGCAGATATCCACCTGTAATCTGTGGAGGACCCCATGCTGGAGCAGATGGATGCTCCTGAAGGAGGCGTGACCCTGTGGGAAGCCAGTGACAGAGCAGGCTCCTGAAAGTACCTGTAGACACTTGGAGAGAGGAGCCCATGCTGCTGCATGATTGCTGGCAGGACTTGTGACTCTGTGGAGGACCCATGCTAGACCAGTCTGTTCCTGAAGGACTATACTCTATGGAAAGGACCAGCTCTGGAGCAGTTCATGAAGAAACTGTAGCCCATGGGAAGGACTCAAATCAAAGAAGCCTGTGGAAGACTGTCTCCATGGGAATGACCCCACACTGGAGAAGGGGAAGAGTGTGAGGAGTCCTCCCCAAGAGGAAGAAGGAGAGTCAGAGACAATGTGTGATGCACTTACCGCAATCCCCATCCCCCACCTCCCTGTGCTGCTGTGGGGTAAGGAGGTAGAGAATTCAGGAGTAAAGTTAAGCCTGAGAAGAAGAGAGGGGTAGGAGGAAGGTGCTTTAAGATTTAGTTTTAATTTTTCATTTTCATACTCTGATTTGATTGATGATATTTTTTTCATTAGCAAGTCTGTTTTGCCCATGACAGTAACTGATTAATGATCTCTCCCTGTCCTCACCTTGACCCATGAGCCTTTCATTGTATTTTATCTTCCCTGTCCAGTGGAGAAGTTGAAATGATATAGTGGCTTTGGTAGGCACATGGCATCCAGCCAGGGTCAACCCCCCATACTATTAAAAATATACCTAAGCAGAAATAAAGAAGGTATATTAAAAAAAATGGAATACCAGCAAAGCTGGATGGTAAAATTTTAAGCTGGGGCTTAATCTTCTGGAGAGAAAATTTCCTATTTTCTTCATGTGCTAAATAATATTAATTAAAAGATAAAACATTTTAGATTAAATTTATTTGTATCAGGATTTAGTAGAAAGAGGGAATTTTATTTTTAATGGAAATTTGTTGGGGAAGGGATGACATCAGTGAAGGCAGAACTGGAAAAGTAATTTCTGTCCAATTAATTCAGCTGTCGAATCACTGCTTGTATTCTGCTCAGGAGAGAAAGAAAGTTTGGAAATATTTTTTATGTGTACAATGAAAATAAACCCATGTGCTTGGAATAGCACATGCCACTGTTGGGGGTGTGTCTTTAAAAAAGTTACATGACTTAGAAAGCAACTAGCAGAGCCTGATTTCTTATTATTTTATACCATCCCTCAGCTTTATCCCTTTCCCACCTGGACTGCAGTAACCCCAACAAGCCTTTACACACACCCTGTCAGCACCTCACCAGCAAAGGCAGCAGTGGTGCACCTATTTCTGCCCTTCAAATCATTACATGTGTAGGATTTTGCTCCTGAATATTCCTAGAAGCATAGTTTATCATATAGGTTTGCTGAATTTACAGTTACTTTGCATTTTAACATGGGCTGGAAAACTCAGAACAGATAAAATTATTGAGAGAGAAGTAAAACTGGACTGAGAGAGAGCTGCTGTACCTCTGCTTAGTGTACCTCAAGTCCATGCTGCTTTATGAGGACAAACAATACCATACAGAGCTTTATTTTCTGGGGTTGACTTCTTTTATTCTAGTGAATGTTAGGAGAAAAAGAAAGGATGGTGTGTTTTTAGAAGGTACCTAGTATTTTTTCCGTAGTTTTCAGATCAGTGTACTAAAACGACCCCTTTAAAATATACTTCAAATTAATTTACCATCTATGATTCTTTGGATATTTTTGAGATGGCAAATATACATATAATCTGGCTCAAAGAAAACCAGAAAGATTGTAGAATTACTCTTGGAATAATGAGCAGCATGTCATCCTGATCCCAACCACTCGGGCCTGTAAGTCATGTGGTAGCAAAATTCATTCATACTCAGTCAACAGCTCTTTTTGGCAAATACATTTTTTCCCCTTCTTTGTCCAAAAGACACATGTGTTGCACATTAAGAACAATAAAATCTAGCTTATGTGCCTGAAAAAACACGTTAACATCTGGTGAAGCTTGGCAGGGGGTGGTGGTGACTACATCAACAAAACCTCTTTCCCTCTTGCTTAAGGCACATCGGCATGCTTACCAGTTTCAGCATCCATGGGCTGCCACGACAAGTGGCAAAGCAGCCAAAAAGCCCAAAGACAATGATTGTGGTACCCGTTCCAATGAGCACATAGGGGGCATTGGTGGAGTTCTCAGCAATGAGAGAGATGTACGTGCCAAGGGTGAGCTTGCCCCAGACGCCAACTGCGAGAAGGATAACACCTGTGATCTGCAAAGCAACAAGAGAAAGCTGTCAGGAGCTACCAGGGAAGGCATCCAAATTCAGTACACAGTGATCCTGTAGAGATTCGTTGCTGTTGTTGTGTTGGCAGAAGGAAGAGTCAAGACTTACTAACTCCAGAGGGGTGGACAGAGGAAATTAATTTCCAGCATCTGGAGATGTCACATTAAGACTGCCACTGGAGGACAAACATCTAGGACTAATCACCACAAAGCTGACAATTGTCAAGGGAGGATGCAGCATAATACCTTCAAAACAGGTTCTCTGCTCCTGCAGCACACTGAGAGAGGTCGCCATCTCCACCACTCTTACCGAAAGCTAATAGTAACTGCCACTACTCCTCACCTCCTCAGTTTTGCCACAAAACCTGCCCAAACCACAAAAATCTGCTGCTTGATGCCCCGTTCTTCTTAATGCCAAGGTTTCAGGAACATAAGCATCCCTTGCAGTGCATAACTCTGTCAAGTGAGGATTCTCCAGGCTGCACAGAAAATGACCTCTCTGACTCTGCAGAAGCTTTTCCCCCTGACACGGGGTGGGAGGACACCAGGGGGCCCTGGGAGCACCCAGCCTCTTGCCCAAGACACACAAGGGGAAGCTGCCATGCCACAGGGCAGATCCCTAGCTGGGCTATAAGATCTTTCTGTTACTTTTCATACCTGAAGAGAGACTTGAAGGAAAAAAAGAAAAGCAGCTTTTTGGCTTGTTTACCTAGGCTGTCTGAAAAAAGACTATTCAGGGTGCAGAACAGCCACTGCCTTCCCACGGTGCTTTTCCACCATCCTATTGCTCAGCACTCTAGCAGGCAAAGGAGCCTGTCCTTCAGCCTGCCCCTGCAGCAGTGGCAGCAAGTGCTGCTCTGGTGCAGCATCTGTCCCTCTCTAGAGAGGGAACTGAATTCATCAGAACTGCTGAATAATTAGAGCCTTCTAAGGAAAGCACCAGGAAGAGGGAGGATACAAAGTAGATGGTCTGAAGAAAGATACAGGGGGAGGGATCCAGAGGAATAGAAGAAACCAAAAAAGAGAGATTAAAGTGAGAAACGGAAGAGGGATCCAGGCAGACAAAAGCAAAATAGCATGTCCTTAGAGAGAGGAAGATCAGCACTTCCCAGCTCATTCTCTTCCTTCCCTCACACCTCCCAGATCCGTAAGGAAGTCGTGCCCCCACCTGGCATGCCCCCACTCAGAGCACACCAAAGTACAGCACTGCCAGGTAAACCCATCACCTCCCTCTGTCTCCTGGAATCAGCCATGCCAGGAACCAGCATTCCTGTCACACCTTCGGGACAGGATTAGCAGAGATTTCTGCTCTTCTGCCCACGGTGGTGATAGGAATAAATCCAGCTCCTGTCCATCTTTCAGTGCAATTGCATGAAAAGTGCTGATTCCTTGCCTGATCCCACCAACTAATAGCTGAATGTCAAAAAAAAATATCACCAAGTAGCTTACCTACCCACAGGCATCAAACGCCTCTGATGCATCTGGTCCCATCCACACCAACACTATCTTCACCTCTCTCCCTCTTCTCTCTAAGAAAAGCTTTTTCAGAGGGTGTAGATTCATCAGCAAAGTCCAAAAGTGAGCAGTGAGGGACTCAGAAATCCACTTAACAACTTTTGTTTTCTCACCTCCAGTTCGACAAAGGACTGGTTGCTGTGCCTGAGGTGCTTAAAGTTTTACCAGTGTCCCCAGGGAGCCATGAAAGCAGCCTTCACTGCCAAAATGAACAAGAGGCTTCACATCTGAAGGAGAACTTGAGCCTTGTAATAAAAAGCATTTTTAGCTGTCAGTTTGAAACAATTACTAAGCCTTTACTAGGCATTTTAAAAGTTTGGTTTCCTCCTGTCTTAGGGGGGGCTATCCAACTTATGGTACACACAGACTTGAGAAAAAAAGAAGCAAAGACCCTTGGTGGTTTATTCAACTTCTGCTTCTTAATAGAGCTCTGATTTACATGGATTTAAGGAAATCCCTCAGTTTATGGGGAGGTCTAAACTCCTAGCAAGCTTGGGATGGGACACTTCCACAAAGACACACTGCTGATGCACTTGGGCTTGCAGCAGCATCAGCTGCAGTTTCACTTGGGAAGAGGAAAAACAGAAGACCTCCCTGAAAACCTTTTCATAACCTTTATTTAATAGCGCAAAAGAAGTGCAGAAGACTAACACTCACTTCTACCCAAATGCAAACCTGGTTTCCTTATTTTCAAGACATATAGCCCTCTATCTCTGCTCCATCACTCAATCAAGGGAACAATCGATGTATTGGCCTCTTACTTGGTTTGGTTTTTAGGTTTGTTTTCTTTAAAAGCAAGAGGGACAAGGACAGATGGAAGACCAGGATAGTCCTGTTCTGAAAACAAGGTAGCAGGAATACACACTGCTTCACTCACCATCATTACAGGCATCTTCTTCTACTTTAAATCTTACCCCATCAGGCTGTGGAAATGTTCTCTGTATGGCTGCATGGTTATTTTCCATGCTCTTTCTCCAGCCTTCAATATTATTAGAAAGTTATTTCTCCCTGGATTTCATCAAAGGCAGATCATGTCTTCCTTATACAAATTCACTGTGGTGGAAGCCCCTAGACTGTCGTTTCCTCAGCCAGGAAACCCGAGATACAGCATTCAATAAAACATTATTAGGCCTGCCCTTCATTTAGGTCAAACATTTTAAAGGTTAAAAAAACCCAACGCAGGAGATATTCAAGTGGGGCAAGGACTGTAAAGGCTACAGGCAGCTAGAAATGGTATTGTTTAGTGCTAGAAAGTCTCACATTTCACTGCGTCTGAACTCAGGCTCAGCAAACACTCCCCAGAAACCCTTGGCTGATGAGATGGCAGGAAATAAAGCAGGTGGCCACCTGGTCATTTTCTAAGAAAAACTCCAGTGAAATCAAGATGCTCCCATGGAGTGCTTTAATCTAGATTACTTCACATGTTCTGGCTTAAAAAAATAACCTATAAATCTGGGAAAAATACCCCAAAACAACAGCTCTGTCCTTTACTTTAGCCATGGGCAACATGCTCAAATCTCACTGGACTCCCAAGCACCATTATGCTCCCCTACTCCTTCCCAGCTAACATCTCTGTGTCTCTTACATTTACTCTGGTGTCTGAATGAATTGGGTATTGTCACTAGGGCAGGAAGACTGAGAATGGGCCACCAAAGTATCTCTCCCTTGTCCTGGCATCTCCTCAAGCACAGTATCACAGATGCAATCACAAGTCACTGTTTTCAGTCAACTTCAGGCTTTCTAGCTCTCTTGTCTTCCTTCAGTGTTAGTACAGATGTTTCCAATGTTATCTGAAGTATTGCCCCCAGTTCTGCAACTCACTGGATGTGATGAAAAAGTTAACATGCCACAGGCAGGCAGAAATATGACTGAAACAAATGTTAGGTCTAGCTTCACTTGTCCAATAAACCATTTGCTTTTAAGAGACACACAGATAAAGACACGGCCAACAACAGGGTTAATATAAGAGTATGTGCTGCAGCTTTATAAGGAGAGGCAAGGAGAGTGATATACGATAACCCTGGGAATTGCTGAAATCAGAACCAAAGCTGAACACATGCAGTTTCTCAGCAAAGGGCAACAGAAAAATGTCTAAGAATTAACTTTGTTTAACAGTGCCAGGACAAAGAGTGAACTATCAGACCCCTCCTTCTGGATAACAGGAACCAAATATGAAAATAAGAGAATTCAGAGAACAACTTCTGAAAGAGCACTCTCTAATTCTGTCAGAATTAGGCAGGAAAACCCTATGCACTTCTTTGAACTGAATGCACACTGCACCCTAATTGAGTTTGTTGTCTTCATATCCCAAATCTCACAGAGCATTGGCATAAAGGTAGCTGCTGTCTTAAACTGAGATAGGACATATAAAAGCTACTACATCTCACATCCACAGATATTCAAGAGGCCCAAATGCAGAAGAACAAATTTATATGTAGGGCTTCCATATGCAACATTTAAAGTTTATAATTTACAGAAGTGAAGATAAATGTGAAGCAGTAATTGCTAGTATTTGTCTACATAATTCATGTCCTATTAATTACAGATGCCAGATATTTTGATTCCTAAACTCTAGCAAAATAAAATTTGCAACCAATCCTGATTGATACAGAGTACACAGCAGTCCCTACTGCTTCCAAAGCAGTGGGAAGAGCTCAGCATTTCCCTGGATCAGTTCTTTATCCACAGAACTGAGATGCAGGAGGGCAGCTCCATTAATGAGAGTCTCATTGCAGGTATCATTTTTCTATTTTATTTCATACTTGCAACCTTGCTTAATGAATGTAAAAAGTGTGCAATTGAAAAAGAGATGCAAAGTGGCAGCAAGGAGTCAGACGCAAGCAAAATACCTTGTTGCTGATATTTGCATCTTGATTTCAATACTACCTTTTCCAAACACCACCCACCCTGCAATTTGGTAGAGGTACTCTGTCTCTGCACAGCTCTACTGCAAACTGCTCTTCAAACCAGCTAGAGAAAGTCTGTACATAAAATGGATGAAGCCAGGGGAAGCCAGACAAGAAGTAATGCAATCCATCTTGGCCAAAGCTGAAAGGTCTAGGAACAAGTTTAGCAGGCTGTGAGGAAATGAGAGAGAAGAAAGACACACTGCTAATTAGATCTACTAGACATCTCCCCAAAGGAGGGAAACTTTTTCACGAAGAAAACAGTTGACCTTGACAGCATCCAGAACAAATCCTGCATTAAAAGCATGTCCAGAGAGGTTTAAAAATACCTGGCCTACCTCTGAAAATTTTATAACTTTCCCAAAATAGGCAAGGGATCACATTCAGAATGTTCTTTCTTTTCAGCCTGCCAAGCAATGAGAGTGGCTGGCTCTGAATCTTCTCCTACCTTAGCCTCTAGGCTCTCATCAGACAAGTAGGTGACTAAAAAACCCACAAATCTTCCTCTGAGTTTCAATGTCAGCTCTTCACAGGCAGGAGAAAATCAGTAAGAAAAGATACGATGCAACATGGAGATGCATGTAAGGCAGTAACACAGCTGAATTCTCTGTTCTCACATCTGGTGATCCTGAATACACCTACAAAACCTATTTGCACAGGATCGACCTCTGCTGGAGCTGCTAAGAAATGAACATGTCATGAGCTGTACCTCTGGGAGACAGCAACTCTTTCATGTCCTTCCTTACCTCCCCTTTGGAAAAAAAAGTTATGCCTATTGTCAGAAAAAAAGTAAAACACAAAATCACCACCTGTAGTCACCAGTGGTACTGCCTAGTATTTCCACTAAAAACAAAGATGCTGTAAAAAAAAAATAAATAATTCTGATAACAGACAGAAACAAATGTTTCCCGTAAAACTTCCTTGTCTGTTTTTAAAATCTGCTATTATTATACTCAATGAAGAAAGACTCTACTCAGGAAAAAGCTGAAAGACAATTACTAAACATTCCTAGACCATTTCCAAATGGAGAGACTAATAAAGGTCACTGTGCTGGAAGAAAATAGCCATTCTGGTACATGCCTGCTCTAATGCCTTCCTGTCCCTGACTACAACAGTTCTTAATATGTTCCCCAGTTCCTGCCATAAGTTTTATATCTCCCTGCTCTTCTAACTGAGCCCTGTCCCTTCTCTTCCTCTCCATTTCTGCCACAGTCTCCCATCAAAGTAATCCCTTCCTAACAAAACCTATCCAAAAGGATTAATAGAAAAGATACTGTAAAACTAATTTGTTAGATTATGTTCCCCTCTGGGATCCAGTACCTGTCTCACCTGGGTAGGCTGCAATGCTTTGGGCTCAGGGGTGTCCCTTCCTCTTGCACATGAAGGATGTGCACCACAACGGGTGTTTGCTTCGTTCCTTCACCTCAGCAGTCAATTTGAGTTATGATCCCTGCTGCTCAGCATCTATCTAGTATTAGCTGCTGTAACAAAACTCCTTATCCACCACAGCTCTTGTTTCCATCCCAAACTGTGATTCCTATGTACTAAAACTGCTGGCCCATGCCCTCTCTGGGGAAACCTACCTACAGGAATGGGGATGCTGCCTCTGCTCTCACCTTAACCATCAGGTCAGAGCTCAGGATCTAGTACACCTGAGTCAGGGAACAGCCACCAGATTTGCCCTGAAATATGTGGAGGAGATTTTGATTAGGCACACTGATGTCAAGCTTAGGAACCTGGTCTTCCACAGTTCCTTTCTATAAGTGGACTACTATCCCATTCTCTTTTCAAAAATCTTTTTAATACTCAGTGCTCTTCCTTGAGGCACTATTACCAGTACATTAATAGTTACCCTGTGTGAGCTGTCACCAGATTAACATCCTGAGAGGTCAAATTATAGGGCTGATTAAAAAAAATACATATATATTAAAAGAAAGTAAAATACTGACTCTCAGGCATATGCTGAAGGAAATAATGAAGTTGTCATCGAGTTGATCTGGCCATTCACCACCAACTTGGCAGACAACACACTGTGTACTTACCCTAACTTTAACAGGGCCTCTATCAACTACAAGAAGTTAAATGACCTCTGATAGGGAATGCAAATTGTTTATACAACCCAGGTGTTTTCCAGAACCCCCACCCATCCATACACTAAACATACACCCAGGTTAAATAACACTTTCCATGAAGGCTAATGCAGAAATCACAATCAGAGCTCTGTCACTCTGTAGGGAAAACAAGTTAAAAAACACAGAGAGATGATTGCAACCTTCTCATTGCAACCAGGAGGCTAATGAGTGTTTAATGAACTTCAGGGGAAAAAAAATATCAGAATTATTTTGTTTGCTACATGATGAATAACTGGATATATCTCACAAAGTCCTAAAAAAAAAGTGCAGCGAGGGAGGACACAACAGAAGACACTGAGAACTCCCTTGCATGTTGGCTGAAAACTAATAATTTATTTCTAATACAGTAGCAAATACTTATTCTTATAAGGAAATAATTAATTACATGCTGGTTGTAGGAAGCATAATGAGCTATGGGACCCAATCTCCATTGTAAGATGATGCACATAATGGTTATAATAAACAGTTTCTTATGGTGAAAACTCAGTTTTTTGACATCTTGCACTTACAGAAAAATACTTGGAGATCTTATTAAAATTAAGTTTTCAATCATGAGGCTTATGCTTATTTTTATGTGAACCACTTCATTAAACGAGAGAAAATATTCTGTTTTACAATTTAGTCACCAGTGGCTCCATTAATTGATATATCTTTTAAGTCAACTGCAGACAAAAATGTGGTCATCTCTGGATAAAAATAAAATGCAAAAATATTTCTGCTGGGAATTTTCAGACCTAATTTCTCAAAACATAGCTTTAAATATGCATGGCTGAACGTCTAAGGAAAAAGAACTTAACAGTTTGGAGACATCAAAAGCGGCATCCCCCTCTGCAAGCTAAAGCGTGTAATTAGAGAAATGAGGTGCCTTCAGCACCCATCGTTAGCGTGTGGAGCTCAGCTTAGAGCCCTGCGGCTGTCTGTGCTTCCCCAGCACTGCCTCACCCCTCCTGCCACAGCTCCTACGCCTGTCAGCTGCAGCCAGTTTTGAAGAAGGAGCACGGTGGTCCAGGGCCACTGCAACAAAAGCCAGGCTAGTGGGGAGAAAGCTGCTTTGGAATGAGATTGTTTCCGGAGAAATTTTAAACATCCAATTTTACTGAGATATAAGACTTCAAAGGATAAAAAATGCAAGACAATCAAGACTAGATGTTTTGAAAGAGGAATATTCCGTATTTAAAAAGTTTATGGCTTCTCAAATACTTCTGCTGATTGCTTGTCTCCTAATAAATCCATGCAAAATCTGAACTGGAAAACACCCTAATGTTTTTCACCCCTGAAAAACAGCCTCTAGTGCTATCTATGGCTATCACACTAGCATGATATACAAAACCTATGGAAGCACAAGAATGATACGGACTTCAGTGGAAGTCCTTGTACCTCAGGATTGACCTGGGCAGGGAAGACTCTGAGTCTCTGATGAAGGTTTTCTGCTGAAATCAGAGATGAGTCAGCACAGCAATTTCTCACTGCAAGTGTAACAAACTAAAGCATCTTAATACACCGTCTTACACCCAAATGAATCATCAGAACTTCTCAATCTCTCATCAGGAATAAAACAAAAACCAAAACATGCAGTGAGCACACAGTGACATATGGTGTAGCTCATCCAGCTCTAGAGAGGAAGAAAATTTACTGTGTGAATTCTGAGTCAATTGTTCAGAAAAAAAACATATTCTTTCACACCAGCACATGCGTTGGATGACAGCAAGCACCATGAAAGTTGTCAGAATAGATAAGAGTCTGCAAAGATTCTGTAAAACAACTCTGAAGAGGAGTTGCTGCAATGCAGTTTAGGAGAGGAACCTCCCCCAGGGAGATTACTGCATCCATCTAACACAGGTGCATAGTCAGCACATAGAAAAAGGATTCTCCATTGCACCATCACCAGCAATGTGCTCTGAGGTTAAAGGTACCAACCAGGCCTGCTGGGTGCAAAAAAGCTCTTGAGCAGATGCAAAGAAGTATCAGTCCAATTCCAACCTTAACTAGGCACTAATTTGCCTCTGTCCATATGCCTATTATATTTCTGTAATTATGACTTTGGTCATCTTGCACAGCTTCCTTCTGAATACAATGAGAGCCAGTGATGACACACAGCAGCATGACAATCAGAGAGATTTCTCACTCTGCTGGCTGTAGTAAATGGAGGGAAAGCAGACCTATCCGTTTGTTTAGCTGCTGGACTTACAAAGTTGAGAAATAGCAGTAAGAAAACTTGAAAATAATTAAACCAGTGATTTGCTCCTTAGTCACCATACACAAGAGCAGTGGTGTGAAACTCTCTTTGAATACAAAGAGAGTGGTTGAAACAACCACTTTGTATTCAAACATCTGTGCTCCTAATAACCTTCAGAAATAGCAGAGTGTGGCATTGAAACGTGAAATAATAGACATGCAATGAAATTTTAAAGTACCAAATTCAAGGTTGTGCTGCTAGGACCACTGCCAGAAGTGTCAAGATCCTACATTTGCAATTAATAGTGAAGGAATAGGATTTCTGAATGCCAGCTGACCCCAATATTTATAAACCAATCACGGCACACACATAGAGAAAAAGGCTCTTGCAACCCAACAGTGCATTTCCCAGGGCAAAGTTATTTCCAGAAGAGGCTGTGCACAGGCTGCCACGGCACTAGGCAGCAGTGAGCCCATCCGCAATGTTGTAGTGCAATCTGCAATAAGCCAAACTCGGGATGTCCCTGATTGTCACCAAGAAAGATGAGGTAATATTGCAACAGGTACAAAGAAAGACTCCTGGGACCACGAGGCAATGGAGAGCATCTCTAGCAGAAGGTGAGTCGTGTAGCTTTTAAAGGGATAAGGAGGGCCAAGGCCATATGCACCTACCTGTAAGGGGATTACACAGCAAGGACAAGAGAGAGCTAGCTAAGCCAAAGGACAACTGTGTTGGGAACAAAGTGGCCACAAGTTGGCCACAAATGCATTTAGGGTGGAAATGAGAGTAATGAGGTTAGAAGCGGCCTCCTCCTCTTGGAAGAGCAAGGTGGGAGGGGAGGTGAAGCCAGCAACATGATTACTGCCTGCAGGAGATGACAGCTGGGCAGCTTTCAGCCCTTCACCCACAGGAATGGGGGTACTGGGCAGCAGTACAAGTGGAGAGCAGAAGGGCACCACTAAAATCCCTAATTGGCTGGGGGCCTGTGAAGAGAAAGCAGGGGCTGGGGGAGCTGGTGTCCTCCACCCGTGCAGTGCCAAGCTGCCTCTGCCAAGAAGGTCATCAGCTGCAGCATTCATTTCAATTTAATACATACAAAAAACAGCTTGAGAGCTCATGTAATGATCTGATAAGGGCTTTGTTTAAAGTTTAAAAAGGATTTCATCATTGCAACCAAACCCCTAATGTACTGATCCTATTGTATAGAAAATCACTGGTTATTTCACATACATCACAAGCTGAGAGCTGCCATTCCTACTGCGGGCTGCTATTTTTAATTTAATTTTTTTTTTATTTTTTCTTCAGAAAGGACCCATTTCTTTCACAATTAAGACCTATGGTTCTTTTATTTTTTTCCTTTTTCATAAGCCATGTTTTACTTTACAGCTCTTCCAGGCACTGTGTGCAGTGAACTTCTCCAGTGGATTCAGGTCTGCTTTTGGCAAGCAGTGCACATATGGTGGATCCCCACTACGTTGCTGTACAGCTCACATGGGCCATCATTAGAAAGGAAATGTTCTCATTTCAATATACCCAAGTCAGTCCTTCAAAACCAATTATTTTCTCTATAACCAACTCTATTTGATCTCACCCACACTTTGCCTGCTGACCCTCCTCTCAAATACACGTAGAAATGCATCCAAGGAAGCAAAAAAGGTAGAAAAACAAGGCTAAGGAAGTCAAAAGCATGGTTTGCTCCACTCTGTAATAGACCCGTTTTGTCTGTGTCTACACAACTCTGTGTCTACACAACAGTTTTTCATACTGCTCTGATTTTCATTTACACGCAGCTATGTTTTTCACGTGCTGCTCCTACTAAAGAAACCAAAGCCAGAAAACACTTTTAATACTCAAATTTTTTTTTTTTAGGGAGAGGAAGGAAATAATCTGCCCCAAGTCCCAACATGGAAGCATACAGTCCATTAGAATGGAGCAGTGCTCTGTGCACTCTCCTGCACTGCTGGGAGATGCATTTAATAACCAAGGCTATTCCCTTAAGTCCTGTCTTCCTAATAGCTAAAATGAAGGGGAAGGTGGGAGATGAAATTTAAATTTGTCTGTTCCTCCAGAGCCCACACAGTAGACAGACACCATGTGCAGGCAGCTCCTAACTTCTAAAAGTTTGGGATTTTTTTAATGTTTAAGTGTACATTTTCAGAAAGCACAATCCTTAAAATCATCAACTGCCTACAGATGATTCAGACACACATCCCTAAACAGCTATGCTTATGTCAGGGTCATGAGACTACCTGCTAACAAGAGTGACCATCAACCCCCTTTTCTTTAACAGGGATACAATGTCTTTATCTCCAAGGAAGTTGGATATTCAAGGAGGTGATGCTTGGCATGTGAAGCTATGCAACCAGAATATCCTTGTCCTCAGTGGAAAAAAGATGACTGCTCCAGAAGCCTGACTGGTAGAAAGGGGCAAGTAGCTTTGAAGGGCTGCAGAAGAGAAGCTACAATTCTCTAGCATGCTCCTAGCATTTAGCACAAGACTGCAACAAACTAGCTTTATAGTGCATCATCTCAATAAAATAAAAATATTTCCAAGAATCAAAATGCAAAATGATCACCCCCCTAAATCTGATATGCCATAGTTTATAAATATTATTTCCAAGTAGTTTATGACCTGTAACCCTTCACCAAAATTCTCTAGATTCCATTAAAATGAACCACTGAATTGTTTTTTATATTTCTATATATGCACACATATTGTTGCTTAAATAGTTGAGATACAGGAGTGCCTGTTTATGAGTATGCCCTGGTTTGAGTGAGAACAGAACAAATTCTGTTGAGTGATTTTACTTCTCAACTCAGTTCTAACTAACTGCCCTGTCTGAAGTTAGCAGCCTGTTTTCCCAGGCAGTGTCTGCCCCTGGCAGTGATAACACCCCATGTTTAGAGTTACCACCAAGGACTGGAATGCAGACCAAGGCCACTGTTGGATCTTGTACCACACTGGGGAGTGCAGAAAGTGAAAGGCCACACCTGCAGGGAGGAGGGAACAGGACAGGTGAACCCAAACTGACCTACAAGAGATTCCAGCCATTATACATAATAATCAGTATAAAGCTGAGGGTTCTGAAGGATCTTGCTGACATTCTTGCGTTCACTCATTATTGTTGCTCTTCTTCTCTTGAGGGCTCTCCTCCTTGGGACATCCAAGGAGGATCCTGTCCATTCTGCCTTTGATCCCAATCAGGTGTTCCTGAATCTGGTACCAGAATCCAGCTCCTGAGCACAGCTCCCATCTGCTGGGGGGCCCAGTCTGGGACTGTCCCTGTTACAACTCCATAGAATCAGTGAGGGTGACGTAATTACTATCAGGGGGGTTGGGTTTGGTACTGATTTTATACATATTTGTATATATTCCATTTATTAGTAGTATTATTTTAATTAAAGCTGTTCTAGTTTCCTTTTCTAATTGCCAAGTCTCTCTCCCTTATTCCCTTTCTTTTACCCTTTGGGAAGGGAGGGAGTTAAAAGAGAGCTTCTGTTACAGGCTTCCCTGACCCTAAACCATGACAGGATACTACACTTGTGTATGTCTGAAAATAAAGGCATATTTCTCACCTAGAAGTTGTTTTTTGCTGCATGCTAGGAGTTGCTTAATATAAATGTTGACACTTAGGAGTATGTTTATGACTGTAGGTGTTTCCATGTGTAAAAAGAATCAGTTTATCTACCCTTTCACCCAAACTGCTCAACTCCAGCTGAAACAAAACCAAAAGAACTCAGACAGAGTGGGATCAAAACTTCAAAAATTTCAACCCAAATGTTTAAAATTTTGAAGGTCTGTGGTGTTATTAAAAAAAAAACAAATAATTGAACAGTGGACAATATTAGATAATCATAATACCAAGTGACACTACTGGGTTGCTGATAACATGTATGTAACTATACTGCTGGTATTTCAATGTTCTTTTGAGTCACAAACTAACCTATCTCCTAACTGTCTACCTATCTATTTACTAAACTAACTATCCTCCATCAGGATGCTCAAGCCATCAGAAAAGCCTTTTAACCATAAGTCTGCCACCACTTAAATTCATCTTAGGTTCCAGTTTGACCACACTTGTGGGACACACGCAGAGTTCCCTTACTCCCCCCAAAGCTTTGCTACAGCTCCTGTGGAAGCACAGGGACTAACGCCCTCATGATTCATGGCTGCTGTGAGCCCCTTCAGAAGAGCCTCAGGATGCAACTGCTGCTGCTTCTGTCTGAAGACCACTCATCCCCTCTTATGTACCTCCATCTGCCCTGTAAAATATCCTTTGTCAAAACCCATGAAATTCCTAAAAATTTCTGAGCAGGAACGATCCTACTGTTTGAGATGCAGTATAAGATTTGCAGATGGTATGGATTATTATATTTTAAGTCAAACTTTTAGATTTCTACATATAATACTTGTGACTCACTCCTTTCTCCTCCAAGTTTTCTTTTCTTGAAACAACTACAACGATGTCCTAAATGACAGATGGATCAAACTGTATGGGACTTTGCATATCTTATTTCTATGAAAAAAGGATGCCTTTTTAAATACTTTAACACTTCTTTATTCCTATTCAACTCATCAACCCTAATCAGGTGTTGATATACCACTAACATATTTAATAACCAAATCTGCAATCAAAGCAAATAAATGAAGTAGGTGGACTGTTTCAATGAACAGAGAGAGGAGGACTTTATCATGATGCTTAGCTCTGACACACAGTTTCACACTCTTATCTTTCAAAGCCCTGCTCAGCTGCTCCAAGTAGCCCCTGGAAAAGCAAAGATGTGCAGCACTGGCTCTTGGTGCTGTTCTTCAGTACCCCAAACACAAGATAAATTCTCCCCAGTAAGAGACAGAAATGAGGTTTGTTCTGCATGGCAGCTCTTCTGTGCTTCCTTTAAAGCGCCCGTAACTAAGACAACTGGCAAAAGCCTCTCCGTGCACTCAGTGCTCCTGCACTTTCAGCTTCATTGGAAATAGGGCTAATAAAAAGGACCATGTTTACATACAGCAGAAAAGAAATACATTGAGGAAGCAATTTCATTTTCAAGCTTGAATGGAAGCACTGCAATTAATGGAAAGTAAAAAGATAAATATAAAAAGCATTAAAAAAACTGTTATATGTTTTAGAACAGCAATTAAAGGAAGTTATTTATTGTAGAGAGCCTGTTGAAAAGATTAAAGTAAAACCATCGCCTCTTTCTCAAGAAGAATTTGAAGAGAGGTTTCATGCTAGTATAATGATAGTTTATTTACAGATATTCACTATTTATCTTACTAGCATTTGTATTAGCAGTAAGGCAAGCTAATGTTACCATCATTATACACATCATTCTGTTTTATTCCATTTGATTGGTGGTTGTAAAATTCATGTTTGCACTGTTGCCAGTCAGTCTTGTTCAAGACTCATCTATGGTCTTTAAAAGTTCCAATCTGGGGAGCCACCTATTAACGAACAAAAATAGAAGGCATTAAAAAGCTGAGCATAAGCCACAGAAGTTCCTAGGTGATTGCTCTTACATACATTTACAAAGTTTTCTTATTTTACTTTACCAGCTCTTACTACACACTGCCAGCAGCTGTCACTAAGACCATACTGTGACTGGCTTCAGGCAGGGATGTAGCTCCCAAATTTGCTGATGCTCACTGTTAATCCAGGATGACACACCAGCAACATGGTGGCTTACCAAATGGGCTACACTAAGCTTAAGGTATCAGAGCCTGGTAGCCCAGGAACAAAATAATAGCTGTATCAGCACAGAAGACAACAGCAAATAAAGTTGCTACACTCACCCACATATAATGAAAAACTAACTAAACAAAAAACCTTGACACAAGACACTAGGGGAAAAGACTTGACATGCCTTTTCCATTACATGTTGCCAACCACATTGTTAATGCCCATTACAGCACTTTCACTTCCAAACTCCAGGCATGAACAACAGGAGCATATTCTCCAACTTAATTAACATATAAAAATATAAACACTAGCATTTTAATATGGATCATTTTAACAGGTGGACCTGTTGTCATGTCATGTTGTTATGTCTCCAAGCTTGCCAGGATGCTGGAGAGCTCTCCTGCCTGAACATTGCTGAGAAAAAAACTAAGGAATGGTGTACTTTCTATGATTTTACCATTTCAAGGATTCATAGGGAGAAAAGACATAAGAAAGACTGCTTCCAGCTGTGACAGACATGATGAACAGCTCTAGTACATTCTGCTTCTTCAAATATATCTTATTCCCATCTTAGTATTACCAACAGGAATGCTCCAAGGTCAGGCTCTGGAGAAGAAAAAAAGGAGCCCAACAAGTAACAGGACCATCATCATTAGCTCCCTCAGCCTGTGAGTCTCTCTTGGACTTCAAGACTCTGCATATAGATGTATGAAATTTATGTAAAAATCTCCATGGAAGTGGAAGGTGAGTTTATTTTGTGAAACTCCAAAGCAGTTTTTACTTACTGACACTTTCACATTCAAATGCTCATAAGCATAAGAAGTTGGGGTTTTTTCAGTTGAGATGTATCCCTGCCCATGACAGGGAGGTTGGATTAGATGATCTCTAAGGTCCCTTCCAGCCCAAGCCGTTCTATGATTCTTGAATATTTCACAGAATAAATAAGAATTGGATAAACAATGCCACTGCAAGATGAAGCTGCCTAAAAAAAGAAAGTGAATGCCCCCCAGAATGCATCCTCCTTAGTCAGAGAATTAGTTTCTCTGTGTGAGGGTTTTGGCTCTGCAAAACCAGAGAAGGCTGACTCACAGGAGCCAGAAAAAGCAGGCACTACACGATACTCATCACATTATGGCACACAGGGCAGCACTGGGCAGCTCAATGCAGCTAGCACAGGCATCTCCATGACCCATCCCATGAGAAAGACTCACTAGCAAATCCTAGACAAGGCTAAAAATAAACCTGAAGGAAGACTGTTAAGCATGAAGTAGTTATATTTAGTCTGGTTTTGCTCATTAGGTGTATCACACAGATAATAAACCATCCTTCAAAGTAAAATAAACTTAAACTATAATGAGAAAAATCTCGTTTCTACATACTTTGCTCTCTTCCCCAATAGGACAGCTCAAGCACAGCTAAATTCATTTGTGCTAACCTGCCAGAGTCAACTGAACTTAATTGGAACAAGTTTGCTTGTAAATTCAGATCTATAAAGGCTTGTAAAACATGTTTTCACATGTTGAAGATGTGTTAAAGATAACATTTTCTCATTCAAATGGATATTTTAAAGTCAACACAAGTAAACACACCCCTGCTGCATCATTACAGGAATCATACCGTTTAAGAAAGGAAATATATAAAGAAATAAAACCTAATAGATATTGTTGATATTGTTTCGTTGTCCAAACTGATAAAATGCCAATAGAAATGGAAATCCAAGCCTTACCTATTGAAAAAAAAATAAGTTCTTGCAGCATCTACTATCAGACATACCCTGGGTATGAGCCATTGCCTCCTCCTTTTGGAATGCCTGGTACCTGGCAGCAAGCCATAAGCAAGGTATTATCTTCATTATTTCTTAATTCATAATGTCCCATTAAAATGCAACAATATTATGAAAGTTTTCCTTTCAAAACTTAAAACGAGCATTAATTTTCAAATCAAGATCACCAGTGTACATCTTTAGCAGCACTGCCTGCATTACTGCTGCTAAATGAAGAAAAAAAAAAGTTTTATTAATTTAAAGAGATGTCCTTTTTTTACATTAAAGTATTTTTTTTCCTAGTTTGCCTCACTTGCTTTATGAAATGAAGGCACAGAGTTAAGTAGGAAGTGGGATAAAGCCATGCAGAGTGGCTTACTGAAACTTAGATATTGCAAATTCACCTGAATAACTCTTTCTGAAAAGCTGACTCACTTTTTATACAACAGAAATACTGCTGGAACCATCTGAGTTCCCTTCAGCAAACCTGCTGACAGAGCACCACGTGGAGAACACAAAAAAGCTGTACAGAAACAGCTCAAAGGAGCTGACAACACAGGGGAAGCACCAATAGACTTTGCTGATAGGAGTTATTAGAGAAATTCTGCAAGCACTGGAGTTGATTTCTTTTTACAAGTGTCACAGAAAATTAGGAATATCCTGAGGGAAGTTTATTGGTGATGAAACTGGACAACACTGTCACAGAGGACAGTGGAGAAAATGGTGGTGTTTCACAAAACAGAAGGAACGTGATAAACTGTGTAATGTCTTCAGCACAGGAATACAAATCTCTGCCATATGCTGGTCTAAAAGGGACATTTTCAAAAGCAGCAAGATATTCAGAAAGAATAATGCAGTAGAAAATAGGCATCCAAAGTCTTTCATCAGGCACAGAGGTCCAGCAATCAGAACATCTGAAAACCCCAGGACTGATCTGCACCTTTAGGTACCTAAACATCTTTGGAAACTTTACTCTGCACAAACATTACTTTTATCTGTCCCTTCTCTTACATCCCTTGACATGTGTTCATATTTTTTATTTAATCCATCTTAGAACAACACACCAAAATATTCAGTTATTGCAACTCCCTACCTGTAGCCTTTTAATACAGACACGTGTAACCTTTTCATATAGACACTACATATTTACAGTGGATTTTAAAGATAGATGTGTAACTAGAAACACCATGGAGACAGTTCCTGTAAGGAAAAGATCACATTAAATATACTTCGCAAAGAACATAAAAATCAGTGACATTTTGACCATCATGCCTTGAGGAATGAGCTGTACTTCCCACTCACAGCCTGCTGGCTGGTGCTGGGCTGATGCTGAGCAGATGGCTGCAGAGCATTTTTTGCTGGCACTGAGCCATCACATTGGATTTTTTTTTTTCTTGGTTGCGACGGTTGGTTCAGTTATTTATTTATTTGCTAACACGGCCTTAGGCACTTGTGATCAGGGGCGTGAGGGAAACGCAGGCATGTGAACAACAAGATGATGTTGCAGTTGTGAAGGGCTATTCATGAGCAAACTTTGCTTTTCTGCTGCCAGTGTGCCGTTTCCCACCTCTTGCCTAATGAAACCTTGCCTATTGTCTCTCCAGCTCACAGCCACTAATGAAATGCTTGAGTGTTTCTATGGGAGCTGATACTATTGTGGTTTTCCTGGTAGTTTTCTTTCTTTACAAATAGCACCGAGGTTGTCAGCAGAGCTCCTGCAACCAGTTTTGTTAAGCACAAAGGTTAGCATCTCTAACTGGCATAAAGAGTCATTAATTAAAAAACAGTGAAAGGGATTAAATACAGATGCAGCATTATTAGATGCTAATTTTCTTAAAATTGTTCAGAAGATGACTTTTTAGTAAATAATAAGATACCCATTTTTCCTTTCTATATCAGTTCCTATAAAAATGAATTTATTAATCTTAAACTCTTTCCTATCACTACACTTCTCAAAGATGCTCTTGTTTTGTCATTACTTTTGAGAAAATACAAACCAAACCCCAAATATACATCAACTAAAGTAGCAATAAAACCCATTCGACTCCAAACCAAGATCCACACAAATTATGCTGCACAGGATCAATAACCATTCTGCTTTCTGCATGCATATTTAAACAGATCTAATCCTATGCACAAAGGCAGCAGGTTTAACAATTACAAGATAATTGTCAGACAGACTTTAGATCAGCAGGATGTCCAGAAATATACCGTTAATCTCAACTGTAGTTTTACCTCCAAACTTACACTGTATTCTATCCTCTACCCCCCATGCTTAATTTTCAAATCCTTCCATTATTCACTCCATAGCTTTTTATTATCCACCCCTTAACTCAGTATGATCAGTTAAGTTCCAGTAGATGAACACATTCTCCATATGAATAGGAAATCCAACACAGCCACATCACTGCCTGGTATTTACATGTAAAGTGGTAAATCTTATAAGAAGAAAATTAAAATGACATCAATTTATACTTTGCATTAAGTGGATCAGACATCTCCTCTCTCCCTTCCCCCACTCCCTCCCAACCCCTGAAGCTTAAATGACGACAGCAGCACTTAATCTTTTTTGCTGAAGGATGTTAACAGTACTGGGCTATGTGTACTATTCCCTAAGTTTCATGGTTATTAAAGACTTTTTCTGCTTAGTTGCTTTCAGGCTCAGACTCAAGTTAAAAATAAATTAATACAATGCAATTATTAATACTCAGTTCGAACCAACTGTGTTTATGAGCTAGTGAGAGAGCACAGTAGATGTCTGAGCAGAAGTTCTGATGAAATTCATTTCCTTTATTTTGATTTAGAGGTGAAAGACAAATAAATGCAACATTTCCAACGACTAAGTGGTGTCTCGTGGCAGGGCAGTGAAAACTCAGGAATACTCTGTGTAATTGACCTGCTTCTAAAAATACTTTGATCAAAACTAAACATGAAGACACTTCCCATTCTCTGTTCCCAGGTCAGCTCCCAAGGGGATTGTGTTTTTTCCAGAAGCACCTCTGTGCAGCACAGGAGAAGTAGGCAGAAAGATTCCCCACCAAAATGCCATCCTGATGGCAACACCACAGGTAGTCTAGTGTGTCCTCTTCCCTCTCCTCTCACTTCTGCCTCCTGGGAAGAAGACAGCAAGACAAACCCAGCACATTTTCCAACACACAAGCCCAGAATTTTGACAGTCTCATTTGGTAATGAAGAGAAATGGGGCAGCAGGGAGAGGTTGCAGCTGTACCAGGCAACATCAATGCACCTACTGCTCCAGCACACTTGTCATCTCCAGCACCAATGCCCATTAAGAAGCAACGAACCAAAGCACAGAGCTGCTCAAGGCAGCAAAGAGATGAGACCTGGGTGAAGGCCCAAATGACCAGGGCCACCAACGTGGATCCTGGAGAGCTACAGTTTGGGCTGCTCCTGCTGGAAAGAACTGCCTTCTTCAGGTCTAATAGATCTGACCACGACTTTACATACTGGAAACTGGGGACTTAAATCGAGCTTTGGTGGGTTGAGTAAGGACACAATAGACCTCTCAGGTATGCAGCTACTCTTGGTGACTGAAGGCAAGAAACTGAGGTTGAAGCCTTGTTTGGGTCCCAGATGGCTTCATTGCCACCACTGCTCAGATGAGTATTGCTCATGAAGCTCCCACACCACCAACTGCATGGGCAGATGAGACCAAAGAAGCCAAGGATAATCAGCATGTCCAAAAGTAAAGCTAAAAGCAGGGGTGGGGGTAACCCACCAGCCACAGAGGATTACTGTTCCTACCTAACTCCAACCTACTCCCCCAGAAAAACAGAAACAAAACAAAAACAGGGCAGTAAGAGCCCAGCCAACTGCCAAAGCCATGTAGGAGTACCTGGGCATTTTACCTGAAAGTCAAAATGCAAACTCTGCTTCGTCACCCCAGAGGCCCCAGCTATCCACACACACTGGTCTCCCTCAACTAGAAGTAGCAGAATCCAAATGTGGGGCTCAGCTTCCCATCACCCAAGGCACAAAGGCCCTGGCACAAGGGGGATGTGGCACCAAGCCCAGGTAGAAATGATGGAAGGCAGCCCTGGATCCCTGCTGGGTTGAGAAGGAAGGGCAGAAGAAAGTCCCCTACACAGGGTTTTAACAGGAAGGACACAATGCTTAGGCAGAGGAGTGTTAAGGCTCTTCTATCGGACAGGGAACAAGAAAACAGCCTCTATTCTCTCACTTTTCAGAGAAAAGGGGAGATGGGAGAAAGCAATGACCAACAAAGGTACAGCATGAGTGTGGTATGAATCACAGTCATGTCTCTGACACCATGCAATCCTCTACCTCATACCAACAACTGGTACCTAATGTCTCCCTGGAAGAGAAAGCAATAGGACTTTTGCTCTGCTGAATAAATTCCTCATTTCCTTTTCTAGCTATCTCAAGTGACAGCCATTCCTCTTATCGCAGCAAAACACATTAGGAGAATGAACATCACCCAAGGCAACTGTATTATTTTATTTTTTTTTGAGGAGGAGGAGGAGCTTGCATCCCAGTAGCTAGTATGAGGGCCACTGTCAAGAAGCTATAAAATAGCTCCAGGAATGGCCAAGAGGAACCTGATGCCTAAGGCAGTGCCCTCAATAAGTCTTTGAGTTATTCTGTGATTCTTGCTTCCATGGCAGGAGGAGAGCAAAGGGTATGCACCTTTCAATGACGAAGGCATGTTGAGGTGATACATACACAGATGGTCAGCTCTGCTGCTGATCAGTCATCATCCTTCACCCTCTTACAGATGCTGTTTTCTTTCAAATGCCACCTATAAGCCCTTTACATTGTAGCAAAACACATGGAGAAAAATGGAAATGACAGTAATCTGTACCTCACAACACACTGGTGTTGCTCCAACGTGATATTCGGGCTGAGTCTGTCAGCTCCGAGTTTCCAGTAAACATACACATCTCACGTCACAGTTCCCATGCCTGTGAGTCACCAACAAATCCTCCATTTAGCAAGAATGCTAAAGATGGGTGAAATTCAGTTCCTACAGGACCAAAATACATCTTTTCAGACAATGTGTAGTAAGCATATTAATGGCCAGGCTGGCACTCACACCAGAAACATGCCAATGCAATGTGGTGCTCCTGGATGGATTTTTATATATAAACATTTTTATATATTTCTTTGGAGAAGTCAAGTAATTCAGTCCTACCCACAGCTCCTCTCTCATGCCTCAGCTGAATATTCTAAAAGCTACACTTAGCAGCAGTTGTTCAGCTTAGGTATTTAAAAAAAGATACCCTTATCATATTCCTCCTCCTCCTTGCAGGTCACCACAGGTTGATCAGAGTCATCACTGTTCAGAAAGCATTGTTATCCTGAATTTCTTTCCTAATGCATGATTAGTAACAGAAATGTTTTTCTGGAGGCTTTTCCCTCTCTGTGTTGTTATATTCCACTTCCACCGGCATCCAAATGTCCTGATTATACCACTGGAAAAGGATCCATTGTCATGATGACATCAAAGTAAATTCTGCCTTCTGTCTTACCATCTCTTGTCCAACTGGGGACAACATTTTCTGCAGCTCTCTTATGGCCAACTCACCAAGACCATGTGCTGCTGGCAGGTGGGGGCACTACTGCATGAGCATTGCCACACTGGAAGGCAGTTCCAATTGGAAATCACTTTGCCAACAAGGAAGAGAGTAAATAGAGACTGACAGGACAAAAAAAGAAGAGCAATAAAGTAAGGTAGCAAATGAAGAGATGGAAGGAAATGAAGCAGTAAACACCACCACAATGTTTCCACTGATGTTTTATGGCCCATCTGTGAAGCCCTGTAAGCTTCACTAGTGCATCTCTTGTAAGAAGAGATGTAAAGAAAAACAGCCACTGGTATGAAAATGCTCATTGCTGTAACTACAACTGGTTAACATCTTTGTTATGCCTTTACCCTGTCCCTGTTCCAATGGGAACCAATCCTCTCCTCCAAAACAATACAGTCAGCTGTTTAACCAAGACATTTAAGTAGGTGAGACCACAAGCAGATAAGATCTGATCCCCCATCACAAAAATTCACATCACCCTGCTGTCCTTTAAAGACAGCACCAGAAATCTGGTTTATGGCTTTAAATGCTTAGAAGATTACAGATAACACTGATATCCCACCTTTAAGATGGTTGTCACCATTCTGTCCTCAGACATTTGCATGTGACGTAGGACATCATCCTATGATGAGTTTGACATTTTCTAAGCAAAGGCCAAATCTTTTGTGTTCCAAACACCAATAACTTAATATAATAACTTGACTGTTAAATTTAGGTCCAAATTTCAAGCAGACAGTACTAGACTCACAGCAACCTGCAATCCAGTAATGCTGAAAAAGACTTTCCCACTGCAACTTCACCACCAGCCCAGGCAGCTCCTCCACGAGGGGAGTGCTCCAGCCACTGGGCACAGAAAACAGCCCAGGAGTCTGCACAAACCCTGGTAAACCTCTGCCCAACCCACAGCAGGGACAACAGTGCATCCCACAGCAGGGACCTTGTCCCCTCTGTGCTGTCTAAGGGGTGGGGCAGGCAGATCTCAGATGGCAGCATTCTGGGTGGTGCTGGCTGCTTGTTGGGTAGAAAGGCCTCACTCTGCCCATCCGTGGCTCTCAGACCCCGTTGTCACAAGAGGCTACACAGAGCCACAAGGCAATTAAAGTAACAGCATTTCATTTGGGCATGTTCAAAGTGCTGTATAAATAGAGGGATTAATTAATCCTCACAACAGCAGTGCAAGGTAAGCACTACAAGCAGATGGAGAAATACAACAGAGGCAGTGGAGAAAAGCCAAGAATAAGATGCAGGTCTGTATGCCTTGTCAGATTTTATTTCAATCCCTCAGGCCACATAGGAAAACATTTGCCTTTAAAAGGGGAGTGATTTATGATGATCTGGAGCTCAACCTTGACCTATTTTAACAATTATAACTGGACAGAAAAAAAAAATATCTCCCCAGTGTTAAATGAAATTTTTAAATCAAAATCTTCTATTCCAATGCAGGGGCACTTTCTGTACAAAACGAAACAACTGCAAACCCCTCCTGGCTCAGCAGTAGCAGATTCCTGAGCTAATTTTCCCCAGAGTGATGCTGAAAGCAAGCAGTGATGGGAGGATCTTAGAAACAGGCCATGCTACTGGCTTTCAAGTCACATGTGATGTAGGACAGCAAGCAGAGAGCTGTCCTGTCATTGCTTAGACCCACCTGCCAGTAAATACATTAAATGAGTCCTTTCATACAGAAGTGACTGGTGCAACTAATCCAGGGGTGCTACACAACACTGAAGTTCCATATAACAACCCCTCTTCTAAGGTGTGGGCTACACTGCAGAAGAATTTGGAGTCACTGCACTACACAAAAAACACCATTTCAGCACACAAGTTGTTTCACATTCACACAAAAGCCAGCTGACAGGAAAGAGAGCAGAAACTACCACGGTTCCCTTGGCATCATCAAAAAAATCAAGATCTCTGTACTCGCTCCTTCCCCAGAAAAGGATTGAGTAGACTTTCATATGATGACTTACTTGGTGAGCAGGAAATTTCTGCTATGTAGGGTAAGATTAAGTCATCTTGAACACAAAAGATTGCAGAGTGCAGTTGTATTGCTTGAGGGATCTTGCAGCAGTTCACAGGCTCATATTGCCCTTCCTGCTGCCTCTGCCACCAATCAAGAGCTTCCTCTCAATTCCTCATTCAAAACATATGAGCATTTAAACATCTAATAAAGTCTAGCTGTCTTTCACAGTGGGAAAACACATATGGTAACTATTTTACCCAATAAGCTATAATGGACTTGAATATAATTCAGACTACTAAACATGCTTGTAAAATGCACATTTTATTTTTTAGGGGTTTTTTTCCTACGATACTAAATGGCACACTGATACTATGAACAAGGAAACATCTCTGTAACAAGTCTAACTAGAAAAAGGATCTGTACATATGATCACCAAAGTCTCTGTGGAAAACAAATGGGGAAGGTAAGTACTACTTGGGCAGATTCCCATAATCACCTTTCTGTGAAAACTTTCCAAAGCAAACAACAAGGACAGGGATGATAAGCTCAAAGTATCCTGATGTTATTTTCTTTTTCTGTCCTGACACTTTTCTCTGGAGCTCTCAGTCAATTTGGTCACAGCCTGGCTCCATAAGTCACAGCAGGAGAAGCAACATGCAGCTGCCCTTCAAGCTAAGATGCTTAGTGCAGAAGCACCATGACTTCTACTGTGCTGGAGCATTTTTGTTCTCCCCAGACCACCCTCTGTGATCCCACCTCTCCTGCGTGGTGGGAGCATGTTATGGCTCATGGGGCTGAGCCCTTGCCTGTTTAGAAGGCAGAGGGCTTTGGAAAGAATTCACCAGTGTCAGTTCAGTAGAGCTCAAGTCTTTATTTCCATGGTGACCAATCCTGTGGCTACTGAGGTTGCAGCATGTTGCTTGAGCTGTGTCCTTGAATGCCATCTTCATCCTTGCAACCAGCTGTGCTAGGAACAACTGCCTAGCTAGAAACAGCTGCTTTCCAAAGCACCTTGATGAAACCCACTTCCACCTGGACAGCAGGTTCCCAACAGGTTTCTTCTGTTCCAAGGTCCAACAGTCTCTTGGGCTGGTGTCAGCATCATCAGCCCCTTATCAAGAAGTGCACCCTCTGCTTTACAGTTGCCAGGGCTCCACAGGCATTCCAGTAGGACATACACACACATCAGGGGTCTGGTGGAATTCAGGCTGCCACAAAACTGCCCCATCTGCTGAACACAGACAGTCTTTCCTAAAGTCTCTTCTATGCAGACTTCAGCCCTGCAATGCTCATCTGACTGCCAGAGAAACATGGGGCGAACTGCTGACAGTGTCAAGCTGTCTGCATGTAAGGACTGTCTGGAAGGCACAGAGTGCAAAACCAGGAGTCATGGTGGAAAAGCCCCTTCTTAAATGCAACGCTTCCTGCTGCACAGCTAAAAATCTGTGGCTATTATGCTTCCCAGTATTATCTGTCTGGTTTCCTTTATCTTGGGACTGGAGATTGGGGAGGATAATAAATATGGATTTTCAAGCACTCTGCCTAAAAAGGGAACAGGAGTGCAATTTGCAGTATGGTGCACAAAATTATTCTCTATCACTTTACATCCTCACCAAGTTCTCACTATTCTTACCCAAGGAGAAGGCAGAAACAGGTATTTCAGGTATTTCTATACACAGGGGAACCTGTGTATAGAAAACAAACTATTAAAAACACTTCCTATTTTACCCAACTATTTTTGCTACTTCTCTTCAAAGAGAAATCCCATTAGTTGTTAGTGATACAGCACCTGAGTATCAGGTGGAGGTTCACTGAGATCTTCCCAGAAGCTACATGCAAGCCTTGAGCCCCTGTACTAGAACTGCCATGACCTCATATGCTGCTGCATCTGTCACACACATATGTGTATCTACTGCTCATTTTACTTGTTTTGTCTTCAATTCTGTCTTTATTCAGCACCTAAGAATGGGAGGAAAGGAACAGAAAATATTCAGTCATCTCTAGCAAAAGCAAAAATAAGTCTCTTTCTAGATGGGAATGACAGTGTAATTTTGTTTCCAGACTTGGTGCTTAGAGCTAAGCAGCAAACTCATTTGAGGAATTAATTGTTAGATCAAGAAAATATCAAAGAGGCAGCCAATGGCCTTCACCTCTTATGCAGCACTGCTATCATCAACCTGATGGTCTCTAGGCATCAAAGCAATTCCGAGTGAAATTTCACTTGCAACATTCCAAATCAAGATGCACCATGTTAATGCAAGCTTACCATTTAATTTCTAATGTGATTATATATAGATAGATAGATATAAGCACAATTTATAGAAGGGTCTGATGTTTCTATCAAGGGGGGAAAACCACTCCAAAATACACAATCAAGACCGAAATTAGTTTCTTTTCCAGCAAAGCTACTGAAGCTTCAAAATCAAGTGTCCGAGCTACCCTCTTGGAAAGATTTGAAGCAAATTAACTGCATTACCTGGTGCTGCCACCAGATGTCAGAGAGCAATAGAGAAACATTAGTTGTAGCTGTCCTAAGCCAAAAAGCTTTCTAAAGTGGAGGTAGCAAAGTCAGCTCAACCACGCCACCTCTGTGACAGTGATGTCCACATGATTCTATCCCTATTTACTGGAACATTCCTTATCACACCATAATATCTTATATGCAGTGAGTCTGCTTTCAAATAAACACCCTCAGGTTTTAAGAGTGCCGTCAGGGGAAGGAAGGGAAGAAAAGAAAAAAAGAAAAAAAAAGAAAAAAAAAGAAACTTGGTTTTCTGAAGCTGGAAATTCAAAAGAAAAACCCTAAGGTAATGCAGCAGCATTATGTAGGTCTTAAAGGCACATGGCTCAGAAATACCCAGCTTCCAAAAGGAAGATCAGCCCTGCTTTGTGCATATGTAACAATATTATTACATATATTGTTATCTTTGCTCTTTTAATTATCATGCTGGTGGCAGCAGATTTTACACACTTTATTCAGATCCCCACACTCTCCAAATCCCTTATCAGCAATGAACAAAATACAGCAAGATGAATTAGAGACTCCATAGCAGCCACTTTCTTCCTGCCAAATTTGAGGACTCCCTTTGAGTTACTCTGTACCAAGAGTCTTAAAGTATGAATTGGAAGATGTTACAGGGAAAGGTGGCATACAAGGTGATGGCAGCAGGAATTCGAAACCATGAATTATACACAGGTGGTAAAGCCACAATGAGGTTTGGAATAAATTTTTTTTAAAAAGCTACCCTTAATACTCCACTGCCCTCCATCCTCCATATGTCACCCTTCTGGAAATGCATCAGATGGCGTTTCAAACCCTACTACAACAATTTTTCGTATCCTTTCAATAGGATGGATACAAGGTTTGGAGGATGATGGACCCTCTCACATGACATAAAATACTTACATTTTCTTGTAAAGACACTAAGAATGCTAAGAATTGGTATCTTGGGTCCTTTCCAAGGTAAGAGGGAAGTTCTAGGCTCTGAGCAGCCTGGTCTAATTGAAGGTATCCCTGCTAACTGCAGGGGGGCTGGACTAGATGACCTTTGGAGGCCCCTTCCAGCCCTAGCCATTCTGTGAAGTTATGATTCTATGATACAAGTACCAAGGAAAAGGAAAAATTTCCACTTCTCTTGCAGTGCAAATCCTGATGAGGAGCAGTTCAAGACCATTATTAAAGCTATGGCTGTTTAAATTGAACCTTTGAATGGCTTCAAGAAGAAAAATTTGGAAGTCCAGAGGAGATAAATATTTCTATGGCAGTTTGAGTGACTGAAAAAGATGTCTTAACACTTCAAGACATTCAGACACTGCAACAGGGCTGAGAATGCACATCAGGTGAGGAGAAAGAAGCCTGGAATAGAAGCCAATAGCATATGGCAAATGAATTATTTTTCTATAAATTCTGCATGTATGATTTGATACATTGCATTGGATGAATATACATATACAACTACATCCAAATATAGAAATAGATGGAGCTGTGTTTTTAAGGGGTAATTTGCCAGCCCTTAAGATGGAATTAGCGGGCAAGTTCTCACGAAGCCTGTCCCAGGAGCTGAGCAATACATGAGAGGACCAGCAGCTGGGAACACAGCTGATGCCCTGGAAAGCTGCGAGCAGATGGGAACAGGAGCGATGGATGTGAGCAGGGGAATGGGGCGGGTAGCACTTTGTTCCGGATGCTTCTTGCTGAACGTAGGAGATTATCGGTTATGTGAGCAACAGATAGATGGGCAACAGCTCCGGCTACGGTGGATGTTTTGCTTCCTGTCCTAATCCCTCTCCCAGGCAATGAGGGCAGCAGGCGCAGCGCTTCCCTCTGCTATCTGGAACGCAGCACGGTATGGAGTGCAAGGTAAACAGAGCGTCAACAGATTGGTTTGTGCCAGCATTGGTATAAAACTCTCAGCACACAAGGTGCGTGGTACAGTCTAATGAAAATTGCTTTGGAGAGTTTTAGTACCGAATGTCTCAGCAGGGAGATGGCCTCATCCTTCTGTTAAGCCATAACAATAGGGAACTCCCATGACACCGAAGAGCAGTTCTGCTTGTTGTGGTGTATCTGGCTGTTGCATGCTGTAAGTACAGCCACTAAAGCTGTACACGTTCCACAGAATGTCAGGCAGCAGTCACTTTTAGTATCATACATTGCAAGCAGATCTTCCTCCTAAAAATTCCTGACCTATCCGTTGGCCCTTTGGGTTATGGCAACCTGGGTGTGAAGCAGGTGCTTATGATTACAGTGTTTTTATCTGATGCCAAATGCTTTTTAGAGCTATCTTTTGTACTGAACAATTTATTCTATCAACAGCATTCACAAAATCTCCAAAAATGTACTCTACATCCTTATTCATTTATGAACTGGTGAATAATTCATGAAAGAGGGCAGATAAAGGGAACAAACAAGGTGCTCAGGTTAGTAGCATATGTACGGATTTGAAGAAAAAACATTTGACTTGGAAAGATATGACTGCAGCAGTTATTTGACAGCATCGGCTTTAAAGCCTTTATGATGTCATTTCATGCTTCCCAAGGCAGATCATCAACCACAGGGGAGATGAATGGTTCAGCACTGCACCACGAAGAGGCAGGCACAGAGCCACTGAGCTCACTCTGTGCATGTTCATATAAATGGCCTTAGCCTTGTGCAAGAGATGAGGAGGCAGCACAGGCATTAGATGCCACTCCATGCAGACCAGTAACTTAAATTAAAGGCAAAGACTGGGGATCTGTGCTTTAAGGGCTGATGGCAGCTGCAGAGGAGAGCTGTCAGGGCACGACACAAATCCCACAGTAAGCAAATCCTAACACTTTATTTGATAGATTGAAAAGAAACACCCTGAAAAAGCCCCCAAAGATTGTTAGTACCCAGTATACTTCCAGGTGTTGTCTGTCCAATTTTTACCCAAATGCAACAAAAGGAGTTCATGATTCAAGCTTTACTGTCAGCATTTGAGTTTGATAGAATCAGGTCAAAATCAGTCTTGCTCAGTCTGATATGATGTAGACTTCTGAATCCTACTCTGCTCACCAAGAAGATATGAGACCTCGTTCTCCTTTCCCAGAGTTATGTTGTTAAAAACTGCCAGAGAAGTGCCAGTGCTGTAAGATGACATGCCAGCAACAAAAAAACCCCAACCAACCAGTAAAGTAAGTACAGTGAACATTTTCAGAGAGGGGAAGCACATTTCCTACCACCACAGATTAAAATAATGGAAATGGATAACATGACAGGTGAGGCATGTACCAAATCATTTAAGTTAAATGCAGCCTAGAAAACCTATTTAAAGTCAGTACAAATTCTCATGTACTGGCCTATTATGTTGTAAATAAGAAAAATAGAACAGGATGTAACATCCTCCTCTCCTAGCTCTAGCTCCTGCAAAAACATTTGGTGGAGTATACTGTCATGATATTTTCTCCATGAGATAATCTCAGGTGCAAGTCAGAGAGTCAGAGGGTAGATATTTTTGCCCATCCATCAGTGTTGAAACCAATCTTAGCTAAAAAGGACATGAAGTAGAGAAAATGTCTTCAGTGAAAAACGAGCTTCCAACCTTTTATGGGTTCCTGCATTCCCAAGTGGTTCAAGCAGAGCAGATTAACATGGTTACGGACAAAAGTTAAAGAGATGTGCTGAGACCGTCTCCAGAAAGGGATCTGCACATACTACAATCAGTGAGATCTTTTCACTAGATGAAATCCTGCTATAAATTGAAGGGATTGCATGGAAACATCAATAAGGCCTTTTAATGCTTCAACGCATCTCCTACAATTTACTCAGGGAAGGCAAAGACCAATCTACTGCTGAATCACAAAAACAAAGCTACAAATCAGTCTGAAATTCAGGTTAAGAAAGCCAGTTGGTTTTGGCACTGGGAAGATACATTCATTAAAGCAAAAACCCAATAGCTCTGTGTATTTACCGACTGCTCCAGACAGTCTGAATCCCTTCGACAGAAGCAAGCGGCTGCAGATTGCCACCAGCTAATTATAGCAGCGGGCTTGTGACAGGGCTGCCGCTGCCGGGGCGGTGTGAAGACAGGCAGCTCCACGACACATTCACCAGCAGCTCTCCAAAAATGACCTGCTCCCATCTGCCTCCGTTTCACAGCCACCATTTAATTGCCAGCCAGCAGGCAAGGAGGGTCACTGGAGGAATGGTCTGTCCTCCCAGAACGGTGGCCCATCTCTGCTCCAGCCACACGTCCCAGTAGACATGCTTGGCTGACAGCAGCTCAGGTCACCTCTAAAAAAAAAGAAAGCTCAATGTAAGAAAACTCAGGGTAAGATCTTAGGGCATGGGGAAAAGGACATGTATTTCAACTCATTACAGATCTGGGGGATCTTTCTGAGAAAGTGAAGCCAGAGCTGTCGTAGCCATCAGGACACCTGCTGCCTGCAGTGGTCCCAGCCTCCACTTCCAATAGGAAGGCAGGTGACCAGTGAGCAGAACAGCTACCAAGTTGCACCCACTTCCCTGGGACACTGGCCATGAAACAGTAACTGCTGCCCATTTATTCTTCAACCCACAGTGTTACATAAGAATGAAAAGGAAAATAAAACAGGGGAAGATCACTCTTAAAATGTTTTCTTTGACCTGGAGAAATCAACATCTTGCTGCTGACCTCCCTTAGTCAAAACAACTGAAAGGGTTGCTGCACGTATTTCCATCTCAGAGTTGTTTACAGAGTTTTGTCCTTCCCTCAGGCACTTTCCTTCCCATGATTAGCAGCGATGTGTGAAGATACTTTGGTATCAGTACCCTTTCCCTGGAAGTGTTCCAGTCCACCAGCCCTGAATGACTGCTGTGAAGGGCAGTGTTAGCCCCAGCCACTGTATTTCTCATCCTGTACAGGTCCCCCATGTTTCTTCCAACACAGTCAGAAGCAGGCAATGAGGAACATAGTTTGCAACAATAGGCAGATAGTTTTTCAGTTTGACTCTGACAGAGTGTCACTGTAAGAGTCATATAGAACAAGATTACTGTTTTCCCTTTAGTTCTGATAAGTGTGTGACCAAAATGATGCTAAACAACCCTAAACATTAAAGACTGCAGAACAAGTCAAATCTAGGTTGATACTTAATATAAAATCAATTCTATGTAGGTGGGGAAATAAAGATGGAGAAGGAATGAAAAATAAAGCCATAAAGATAGTGTACCCAGACATATCACATCTTAAGTTACTTTTCAGTTCATGCAAGCTGTCTCTCTTGGAATCAATTCCAGTTGCACCTAAAGGAAATTTGATCAAACTTGCTGTAATTACTTGTATCCTTAAAGTATCAATTCATCAGTAAGAATGAAACGGAGTCAGCTCATCAAATGTTTCTCATTATTACAGTCTTTCACAGCAGGATCCTGCATCTTCCATCACTGCAGACATCTGCTATTACCGTCACAAACCCAAAGACAAAGTGGCACAAAGACTCTTTTTCAGGTTTATTTTGGTTTGAGCATTTGTCAGTGCCATGCATGCTATCTCTGTTCTCCCCATCTGTCACATCGAAGATGCACAGAAAGAAGTGCAGAAGTACTATGAAAAGTACCTACTGTAAACCCCACGCACTGGCAAGGAATGTGGGGATATATATAGCACTTAAACCTACATTTGCCTTCAGTCTATGAGATATATCAGCTTTCAAGCCTATGGGGTCATTTAACATGGGGGCTTTCTATGCCAACGTTACTGAATGTCAGCAATCTCCTTGCATGTTCTTGAACATTTGAAGCCATGAATGTGGCCATACCAATATTTGCAACTTTCTAACTTCCCAGATCTTTACATTTATGACTGACCTAGGTTTCCCTGCATGATTTTTATCTGAAAATAAGATTTTCAGATAAGGAACCTATACTTACCAACATTGTATTGGACAATCATTCTCTGATGCACCTTGGCTATAGTCAAACTTTCTGCTAGTATATTAGCATTCCATGAGCTTTTGCTTCTCTAGGAAAGTACCATATCCCTCTCTATAAAATTATATTTATAGCTTTTCCTACCCATATAACCACACCTGTTTGGATGCTACATGTAAAACATTTCCACAAGCAATTAAGCAACGCTGTCTTGATGAAACCAGTAACAAATGGAGGGCCTATAAAAGTGTCATTCATGAATCACTGTAAAAGCAAAAGAGATGTCAAATATGCTTATTTCTTTTTCTCTTAGTTTTGATTCTATTCCACACTGACATTAATGAAGGAGAGAAGGAAGTAGTGGACCTGCTTATTAAAATTTGCAGTGCATAAGTCTGGAGGGAATGCAATTATACCAGAGGACAAGATTATATGAGATTATTTCATCATTTGAAGACATGCTTTGAAATTCAACATGGCTTGGAGCACGGTTATTACACATAGCCAGAAACAACCAACTGTACAAATAGAGGTTGGCGAAAACTGCTCACACAACAGCTTTTCAGAGAAAGATTTGAGGTGGAGCAGACTATAAGGTGACCATGACTCAGTGAAATCATACTGTTACGAAAACTGAACACACTGGGATGTATAAACAGTATCATACATCACCTACAATACAGATCATCTTTCTGCTCTGCTCAGCTTCATAAGACTACAGATGAAGTATTATCTCCTGCACTGAGTACCTAAAAAAAAAAAAAATGTGAATAAAGAGAAGAGAGGTCAAAGAACGAGAAAGATAATCTAGAAAATATGACTTGTGAGGAAATATTGAAGAAAAAGATATTGTTTTCATCTAGATAGGAGAATGCTATGGGCAGGGGGATAATGGACTTCTATGTACACAGCAACATGCCACAAAAGTCAATAGAACAATCTGTTCTCCATAACCACATCAGATAAGGAATAATGGTTTGAAATTGGAGCAAGAGTGAGTCGTATCAAACATTATAAAAGCTAAATATAATGATAACAAAGCACAGGAACATATTCTATGCAGAGTTCTTCAAACACAGGGTAGATTAGTACCAGTGACAAATGACTGAAGTATTGCTGATCATACCCAGGAGCAGGGAGAAGGACTTGATAACCTTCTGGCATTCCTGCTCCAACCCATTTTTTACTATTTTCCATGAATCTCAACTTTACAACTGTAACCAAAAAGATACACAAAAATATTATAACCAGAAGAGCTACAACAAACCCCAGAGAAGTTTTCATGCACTGAGCACTGCATTAATACTAAAAACTAAGTCACAAACAGCCTATGCTATCTGGTCAATGGGATGGCAGGGAAGTGGAGTGCAGCATCCCAATGTGATTTGGGGTTCTCACTGACTAATCCAGTCTATTTTTAGAGTAACACTTCTTTGAAAACCGTATCATTAGCTCTGTCTCTAGAGCTATTTTTTTAGTTTCAAAACACAACTTAGACCACTACCAGAGAGGAACAGTTCATGTTACATCCTCACTGAAACATCAGGCCTAACTTATTACAAGTAAGAAAAGAATAACCTTTCCGATTACATTTTAGGTTTTGGGTTTGCCCATTTTCACTGCATTTTTGCATGTCAGGGAACGACCTCTCTGGAAAACATGACAAAGCTGGGGAAGTGTCATCCCACCTTTTGCGTGGTATAGGAGATCAGCAGTTGCTTTTTCACACCACAGCATTCATTCCAGCCTCCTTGGGGCCAGGAGGGCAAGGAAGGCACACATAGTTTCCCTGCTGTGGAGCACAGACATAATTTGTATTAATTGTAGAACTAATATTTGGAAGTCAGCATCCATTATTATTATGGAAACTTCATACAGCAATAGAAGATGGGTTGATTCTGGCAAAAATTTCTTCAAAACAAAAGAACATTATCAGGCAAACACGGAGACACTTTCCTGTTTTTCAGTGTAATAACACCAACAGATATATTACATCAGGATTTCTACAGCCAGGAAGACAGCTCACCTAGCTCTACAGGGGAAGCAAGGCTTTTAAATGTGAACATCCTAAATTAATTGCATTCAGATAACCCCTCTCTTCCCATAGATAAGCCTGTGGAAAAGATTTCTGTCAAAAATGGAACAGAATATCAACCAAAAAGATAACTGTGAATTTATATTCAGTGAGTCTTTCAGATGCCATTGCAAATTATGTGACTTCCCTGAAATGGCTTTGAGAGAAAGGAATATGGGATGGGGAAATGACAAAAACAAACAAACAAAAAACCAACACCCCACCCAAACCAAAAAAAAAGAAAATATAAAATAATAGCTGTACTGGAATATACTTTGGGAACAAATGCTACATCAGCTGGAAGAAACCCATACTGGGGTTGAAACAGCACTTTGTAACTTTTCAACTATACAGATTTGTCTGCCTGGAGATGGCTGCACTCAAGGATGTTGCTGTAGTAATTTGGAACATGCTGACTTCTACTTCAGAGGCTCAGTCTAGTCAGGAGTTGGAAGTATTAAGAAAGAAGCAATGAGATCACCCTTAAAGGTCTTGAAAACTTGCAGTCAGGAGAGCATTTTGGTGAAGGTTACTTATTTAGTTCTAAAATGTCTTCCTAAGCCTGCTGAAAATGTTGCAGAACAGAGAGTTGATCCTTTACTCAAATGCTTGTCCCAGAGCAACCCTAAACTACACTCCACTTAATCAAATGTAGTTAATTCACAGATTTTGCTTAGTACCACAGACTACATCTGTTGGCCAACTGCTGGGACTCATAAAGCAAGGTGATTGCTTTACCTGACTGTCAGTTTTGCACATGCCTCACTGTGGTTGAAAGATTAGCTTTGAAATAGCAAAATTTCCTGTATGACAGAAAACCAGAAGATCTAACAAATAGCATTTGGAATCACACTCTCTTCTTGCCATTAATTTGCATGGCGTTGCAAGAAGCAGAAATGAAAGGCACATAACAGAGATAATGCACACACAGATTTGTGAGAAATTGCTCATCAACTCAACTCCCAATATGCAGAGAGGCCAAGATGAATTTAATTTCAAATGAAAATTTCAAATGAAAAATGACCAGTCACCAGCACATGAAGTTACAAGAAGTGACATTTCCACTTGCAGGCTGTGTTCTGCTTAGACATATTAAATCCACGGCATTCCTCTTCATGGACAAACATGAATGGGAACTGCTGAAGTTCATTTGCTCTCAGGGTTGAAGGTGATCATGTTCCTCCTAATTATGTAAGAAAATTCCACTGACACATTGATTGTCATGATAAGAACAAATATAAATTGCATGGAAATAACAGTGCTTTGGGACCTCAACAGATCACCCTACTCTATTCCAAGGATTCTGTGACCTCTCTTTCTGATAATCCCAAACAAATCAGGGGCCAAATAAGCTCACCTACTATTTGTGCCTTGTTGTGATATGGCTTCCTTTAAGTTTACTTCACAGAGTCACAGATTCACAGATATTAGGGGTTGGAAGGGACCTAGAAGATCATCTAGTTCAATCCCCCCTGCCTGAGCAGGATCACCTTCACTTGTATCCATGAGTGAAGGAAAAGACAGAACAGGATTTCATTTGCTGTCAGTCTATGATGTAAAGGAGTATTGAAAGTTATTGGGAAGGAGTTGATGAGGCTATTGCATCATTTTTCTAGCTCTGTATGTAGAATCCACATCCCTCCTAGGAAATAATAACTAGTTTTCTAACTGTAATGGCATTTATTTTTCCTCTTTCCAGTCAGCTTTTTTTTTTTTTTTTTTTTTTTAATTAGGAACTACTTTTATTCATTCACAGCCCAGGAATATAAAAGTTTTCTCTACCATTGCATGTTTTTGTTTAGCATGGGTCCAGGATATATAATTTGCTGAATTTATTTAAAATTTCTTTAGGTTACTAGGCCTTCATCCAAAATGTTCTTCAAGAATAAGAAATTTCTAATATTTCCTAATATCAGCGGCAATGTAACCAAGATCCTGAAGCACCGACCATATAAGAAGTTAGTGAAGCTCAGGAATAAAGAAAACCCTTTGCTTCCAATACATATCAAAAGAAGCAAGGAAGTGAGACTGAGAAAATAGTTTTATTTGGAAATATACCTAGGAATTTTTACCAACCTTGACTTGACCTGTGATTGTCTAAATCTAGAATTAGATATTCGTCTTCCAGGACAGGCTGGGAGACAATGAGAGCCTCAGAAGAAATGAATGGTACAGTACAAGAAATGGGCATCTTCATTCATGTCATGGCGCTCCCTGGGATACCAAGGAAGGAAGAGCTGTGGCTCACACAAATGGTCAGGCAGTCGCCCTGGCCAATGTCCAGCAACCTCCTCCTGATCTTCATTTTTCTTACTTAAAGGAGTTTAGCACCATATGAGCTTAAGTGCAGCAGGGGTTTGTAGATAGCCATGCAGATGACCCTGAAGAAATAAAAAAAAAAGCTTTGGACCTTGTCTCAGCAAACTGCATTTGCTCTTGCAGCGTTACATTTTCTTTGCTGTCTCCACCAGGGACTAATTTGACCTGACACAATGACCTGAAGTTCTCACCAAAATTGCCTTTTCTCTGTTCTGTGTTTTTCTTCCAGGGTGGCTGTTTGATCTAGCCTTTACACAGGAGCCTTCAAGGTCAGAGGGCAAAAGGGAGCCGCAGGAAGGATGGAGGAGAGAAAAGTCACACCGGCGCGTGGAGAGCAGCACGGACTGGAGCTAATGGCGAAACAGTCAAACCTTTCTCTCGCTGGTGGGGATGATTTACATAAGGTGAAAGTTGGTGCTGTTGAACTTTACATTAATCACGGGCTGCTGGGAGCTGTGCAGCAGCTGCCTGGCCCCTGTCAGCACGCTGCCCGAGGACAGCGCTGAAGGGCCGGTCTGTGCAGTGTGCTGTGTCAGCTGCTCCGAAAATGGGACTGTCACCTAACAGACGTGGAAATGCTGCAGTGAAAGCTAGGCAGGATGACAGCATGCACACCCAGCACACTTCACTTTCTGGAAAACCAGAGAACAAAGCCAGGAGACTTTTAGTGAGAAGGTATTCTAGAAGTCAGCAATGAAATCACCTCGTATTGTTAAGATGTCTTTCTACCTGAAGGCTTGCAAACAGCAGAGGTGAGGACGCTGCACTTTGTCTAGATGTGACCTCAGCACCGAGGATGTGTCTCTGAATCGTTCTAAGAAAAACACACTGTATTAGCATGTCAAGTCTCAAACATATGGCCTGTTCAGATTAAGAGCAAAACCAGCTCCTTCAACTTAAAACAAGAGTAGTTTAGAAGCTTCTCATTCACAAGTTTCAAGAGCATGTGCCATTCCCTAAAAAGCTGAACTAGCTACAGCTTCAGAAGCAGCTCTGCAGTGGCCACACTATCACAATACACTTTGCATATCCTCCCACACGGCCAGGAAGAGGGCAGGCACCAGATGCTCTCTTTCTGTTTCCTAACGCTGCATGTCACAGCCAGAAATTAAAACAGCCCAAAACAACCTACTGGTTTACAGGTACTGCAGGTCCTATCTGCTTCATCACCTAAAGCCAAGCTTTGTGATCCAGAAACAGGCACACCTTGAAAAAGAAAGGTTCATCGAGGTAAAGTAGCACTAGGAAAAATTAAAGAGGGCAGAGGCTCTCATAAGGAAAGCATTCTGGCACGTCTTCCTCAGTGGCTTGGCCCCCTGAGCAGAATACAAATGAAGAGCATCCCTGACAAGCCAGTATAACATCTCAGTCCCCTTTACAAGCCATCCATTCAGCTCACTGCCCAGAGACAGTGCAGGCATTGTCAGAAATACACTGGTCGCAAACAGAATAAGAGGGAGGCCCACAGACAAAGACCACCCTATTGAGACTGAACACAGCCTTAAAAATATACTAACAGATACAGCTATTAACATGACTGCACAAAATGGAATATGGGCAGAGCACTCAAAAGTGCTTGTTCATTCCTTATCCTCCATTTCAAGCTATAACGTCACCCTTAATTAGCTGAAATAGTCTCTATTCTGTTCCACTTCTGATGAGAAGCTCACAAGAAGCACGAATAATCAGGTTAAAAATACCCCAATATTTCACAACAGCAAGAGAAATAAAGTACTTACTTTGTGTGTTGTTTTGGTTTTTTTCCCAATCTTGCAAGTGCTGCTTAGCAAGGATGTCGCAAGTTTGGCTATGCAAGGTAGTTCATAAAAAATGAAGTGGGAATAGACTTTTCTTAAATGGGAATAGCCTTTTCTGAGTCTTCAGCTCTAAGACAAAAGGGCTGTGCCATTGCTGGGAAATATTTGGACACTTCACTCTTAAACAATTGTGTGCACATTGTGAACTCCAGAAATGCCTAGCTCTAAAACAGATTGAAGACAAAAAGTCTATCATCAAGGCAAAAGAATTAACACGGCAGAATTTTCATAAGAAATAAGAAATAGAGGATGCCATATATTTTTTTGGCTTATCGTCCTTGCAGAAAAACATGGGTGGGAACTAAATATGGGCAAAAAAGGGAGCCTGCATTTCAAACAGAGTATTATTCACAAGGTTTTTCCCCACCTCTATTGCTCTGTGGACATCTAATTCACTGTGTCTTTTGTGTTTTTTTCTTTAATTAAACAGTTCAAGCCATTGACCACATCTGACTAATGAACCCTGAATATTTAATTCTCATTTTGTGTGCAGATGGGTTGTACACACAACTGTGAGCACTGTGGCCTATGAAGCATGAAAAAAAATATTTAGATTTTTAAAAGTAAGACAAAAACCTCCACTCTAATGCAATTTTAGAAGCTTGGGAGAAAAATATAGTCTGAGTGCTGGGGAAGCTCAGTCTGGAAGAATGCCAGGAAGATCTCTAAGTCACATATGAATGCAGAAGATATATATATTGGGAAAACCAAATAATTATATGCAGGAATTATTTTTGTAAAGAAAATGATGGGCTGCATATGAAAATTACTCTCTAGTAGAGACTAGTAAACTACTCTAATGTCTAATTCATATTCTTTAGGTGCCACATTTATACAGACCGTAATGAGAATGGTACAGTTAATTTTTTTTATTTAAAGAAAACACTGATAAAACATGGAAAAGAAACCCCACAACTCTGGTATGCATTCCCACTTCTCTTGGCTTCACTTGCTCAAAAATCAAACACAGAGAAGATTAATTTATTGGTTGGAACATAAAACCAGTTGAACAAATAAACAGGTTGTCCCTCTGGTTTCAGAATGAATCTAATGGAAATTTTTTTTCCTAGGAAACCTATTTTTGGAAGGTAATAAACCACTGAGGAGGTCAAAGGCTAGAGAAAAAGCTAGAAGCATTAAAATCTAACCACCTGGAGACACTCTGCTATTTCTGACATTACTGAGGATATTTCTTCAGTTGCTTCATCATTGCAGGTGTCAAACAGTCACAGTGATTCTCAGAGATGGTGCATTTCACACAGAGCAGCCAAGGCTGGATCATCTGTTGCAGAGGAGCTGGAAGGGGGGTGAATTACTCTCACCAGCCACTCACCAGCAGCAGAGCTGGGGGACACCACCCACAAAGTCCTACAGTCCAGTGTGAGTTCTTGGCCCATTGCAGGCTGTTCATACCCAGTGCTCACTCACAGACCAGTACATCCAGTGCTGCTGGAATGGGATGATGCAGCCTCACATCCTTCTTTAAGCAGCCTGGGTGTCTAGGGAAACAGAAGAAGGTCTCCCTCTCCTCCTGCTGCACCCTGACGGGGGGATGGCAAGGGTAGGTAAATGGCAAGTGGGGGTAAAATATGCCTCATGAGTTTCTGAGTGCTGCCCCTGTTGTCCAAAAGTGGTGGGGTGGGGGGAGCCAAGGAGCCCTGGGGAAGGAACCTGCCGGAGATGCGTGGATAAAGTCCCCAGCTACAAGAGAAGCCCACAGTATCCAGATGCCAGGATGTCTCACTCTGCCTCCAGACAGGCAAGCACACTACTGTTCCCATCCAGCTATCCATTGTCTATGGTAGTTTTCTTCAAAAACAACTTTTTTCCTATATTATTTTGCTCCTGATCCATGTGACTACAGAAAGCTAGTATATTCCTCTGCAAAGATATGGACCAACTGAGTTGTGCTTAACTTTGAAGGAAACAATCCACTCATGAAGGGACCCCCATGCCTAATTTCAGTTCAAGCTGCACCCCTGTGGAAAGGTGAGAAGCAGCTCCCTTCTGCTGCCAGCTCAGACATAAAAGTGGAGAAAATGACTATACACAGTGTAGAAAAGAAAATGCTTCCTTTGGCAGCAGTTAAGAAAATCCTATTCATCCTGTATACAGCCTGCGTGCTCCTGCATAATAAAGAGAGCAATTGAATAGTCTTTTAAGAAGTTTACTGGGTCATATTTCTCCTGGACTAAGGCCAGAGCTCCCATTATTCCCCAGTGTTGGGTGCACATTGCATGAATCCTTTACTGGTCTGAATCGTTATTGCTTACTGCTCCTCACAGTGCCTGAAAACAGAAATATAAACACTGACATTAATTATAATGTAAAACATGCCTTCAGAGGTTGTTTAGGGCAAATTAATAAACCCACTACCCTTACTTCTTGTGTGGCCAAATGGCCCTGAGAATTGGAGCCTGTGCACTTCAGTGTCAACCACCATGGGTCTGTCCCCAGTCAAAACAGCACATACAGTTACTCAGAGGTTTGGATGGGAACAAGAAGCAAAGTAAAATACAGTGAAGGGTAGGATAATGTGAGAACTTGATTATGCAAGCCATTAAAGTTAATGACACTAGTCATAGGAGGACAAATTATACCAGAGAGTATGGTTTTGCAGAAGAGTGCACTGAGGATAAATTGTACTTTCAAGCTGGACATTTGCACAGCTTCCTAAGGCAGTCAGTCCTCTCCCTGCCACAATCAAGGACCACATTTTCCAAAAAGCATGTGATGCAAGATGCTGTGGGAAAGAAAGAGCCCGTGCAGTGGCACTGCTGTCCTCTCAACTGATGAGCTCAGTGTCTTGAGACAATAATTTACTGCATTTAGTGGTTAGAGAACCAGAAAAACATGGAGACATCAGCAGTTGCACAGGCAGTGTCCAAGGCTCTCTAGGTCAACAGGAATTGCTAGCAAGAAGTACATCTTTTACAAGAGGAAGCAATTTCTGCAAAGTCTGGCCAAGAGTTTCACTCCCGTTAGACTAGTGGACACAAGCACAAGGAGATATTCACTATGCTGCCTGGGCCTTAGGGAGTTTTGGGGTAATTCTGCTCAGAAGATCCGGATGATGAAATTTAAATTAATTTCAGATCTGAAAATAATAAGAAGAAAGTGAAGGGAAAAAAAAACAACAGAAAAAGGTGAAAAGAGCCTTTCAATCTCTCCTATTAATAGTGTTAAAGACCCCCAATAGCTTAATTTCAGGCCCAAGATCTAACGTATGATGTAGTAATAGCACTGTCACTGTACTTAGCAGAAAGCCATTTTGTATTGTACCAGTAAAATGTGCCCTTTAAGGCATTACTGAAAAGCCTGCAGGACAGCCTCACTTTCTTGTTTGGAAGAAATTTTCAGCAGTTGACCCTTTTATTGAGGTAGCTGCACAGAAGCTTAGCAAAATTATGTTCACTCTTTTGCTGATGTTCTTGCAATAAATGAGAAGTGTGCATACTTACCTAGCACCTCAAAAGGCAAAGGTGCAGGTGTCACTTCTGCAGAGAAAGAGATTTTCGAACAAGTTGTTCACCCAGGCAAGAGACTGTGCAACAGGTGCATTGTGAATTTTCTCATTGCTTTGAGTGATGCTTTTTAGTCTCCCATATGCCTCCCCTGATGGGATGCCCATCAAAAACCTGGCTGTGAAGAGGCTGCCGTTGCAGGGGATTGCACTGATGTCCAGCAAACACTTAAGAGCCACCTAGATCTGTTCCTGGGTGACTTGCTCAGGCAGGGGGGTTGGACTAGATGATCTTCTAGGTCCCTTCCAACCCCTAGTAACTGTGAATCTGTGAATCTGAGAATCTGTGAAGGAAATGTAGGCACTGCACTGTAGAAACTTGCAACATGTCATCTCTCTTTTTTGCATGGCTGTGGTTCAGGTCTCTGGTGCTCCTACACACACGCCAAACCATGCAATACTCTCCTTTTTTACCTGTCCATAGGTACAATACAAGAGCATTTCTGCAGTACCACCAGCAGTACAACAGTTGTTCGCATAAAAAAACTCAAACCAGCCCAAAAATCATGACATTTTTCCCACAAAAGAGGTAATTTTAATCACACCAGGTATGCTACAGGCAACATTTAGATTTGCACAGTTATCATTGAGCAGAGTTCAGATTCAATTCATGTAGATCAAGCCATGGTAAAAATTTTAAATGGTGACACTTTGTTAGGAAGGAAGACTGGGCTGATAAGCAGTGACTCAAACAAACTGGCACTGAGGAGCAAGCTGACAGAACATTTAATTAACAAATTAACTTTTTGCTCTCTTAAATAAGCATTACAGTCTTGCAAACAGGCAAGAATATAGCATTCAATTTCTACGTAGAAGACTATGCCTGACATTTTTCCAAGCCTCACTTCCCAGTTTCCATTAAGAACAAGTTTACCTACTGCATCATCAGATGTTCTGCTGACAACAACATTTTGCTCTGTACACTTCTTTGTAGCTGTAGGGTGTTTTAGCCAATTTCTCTGGGTCACTTCTAACAGTGTCTCACTCTATCAGTAGCACCAATTCATGCGGGTGTCTGTTTGTTTGGCTGTCCTTCAACCAAAACAGCTTTTCTGACTAAACGTTCTGATCCCTTTCTGAGCAAGTCAGAGTCAGGAGGTTTGCAGAAGATCTTCTTCCCACTGGGACTCATCAACAAAATCTTGCAAATCATTCTCAGAATTGACTTGGAAGAAGGAAAGGAAAATGGACAGGAGGTAAGAGAGATGTCCCTTTATAAAAATCTCAACCTTCCAAACAAGGTTGTGTGTGTGGAGTTAACCAGTGACAATACTGACTGTTGAAGGACATTTCCAGAAGACACGCAACTTTGAAAATAAGTGGGTAAAGCTACAAAAAGGCACTTTCATATGTTAACCTCATAGCATTTGGATCAAACATCTTCCCAGATTTTAACTCCTTTTCTGCTTTTTGATCACTTGCTTTCCCCTGCTCCCACACACAGCACTCACTTCCCATGTTGGCAAAAAGATTTGTAGCAAATTTTAAGAGCTTTTAAAACAAATTTGGCTCATGTTTCCCTAGCTAAGCCATTTGCAAGTTCCAGCCGACCTGAGCACTCATCTCTCTTTTTGAGCATCTGCTCTTATAGCAGCCAGTCCTCAGACACAATGGCCCCAATTTCTCCAGCAGACACCATTTGGGTGAAATGATGAGTGTGGAGCATTTAACCAGCAGATGGGAGCAACGGCTCCAAACAACACTCAGACAGGTCCCTTGGGCTGGGACCCTTCTGTAATCCTTGCAAAAGCAAACCACCTATTACACACTTATAGAAGGAACCAGTAACAGACATTTAATTGTAATTAACAGTTTGTTGAAGTAAAGACAGGGGTAGCAGAGCCAGAACACAAATGAAAGAGACGCTTCCTCTCTCTCCTGGGACAGTGAACAAGAACTAGAGCTCTCCAGTGATTTGAAAGAGCAAGTAGTGGCCAGCTGAAGTGCCTCAGGCAGTCCTAATGTAATGGGGGAAAGGCTTCTTGGCCAGGAAAAAGAAAAACGAGGAAGAATTTCCCATCAGACAATGCCAATCCCAAAAGTCCTGATGTACACACAGTAGGGCAAGCAGGAAGCAATCCAGCCTCTGTTTTCACCAGGGCACTCTTTCCATCTGCCACCCCTCAGCACCCTGAGAGCTTTGTCCCTGGAGCTATGAGTTTGCTTACTGCTTTGCCATCATCAGGGAAATCCGGGCTGTTTATCGTCCCTCTCAGGGAGGCCGATCCTGTATTAGGAAGATTAAGGTCAGCCTGTAAGCGCATGACACCATAATCTGCTGCTGGTGCCCACAGGGCTGTGACAGAGCCACAGCACGCATCCTTCCCAGCTCTACACCCCCAGGTAGCTGCTGGCCCAGCCACCCCACACAGCTCCTGCACATCAGGTTGTTCTCGGGTGCTGTCAGCCAGGCCATACCCCACTAGTCTCCTGCCATTAACAACACGGCTGTGCTGAAGCTTGCAACCTCCACCCAGAGTCCTGCAGCTCAGTTGCTCCAGCACAAGCCCATCACCCCTACCTTGCCCACCAAGACATACCGTTTTGGTCAAAAAATGCTTTTTCATCTCTCCATCCTCCCAGCAATATGCTCCCCTGTACCTTCTGAACAATTTGTAAGCCAAGCTTCCTTTTAAAATGTTAAATGAATTACAGTAAGAAAGTAATGAATGACTTCAGTGAAGTGTGTGTGGGGGGGGTATTATTTCCCTTCTGAAGGAATAAACAGCCCCTTGGTACATTCTGGGAAAGCAGGATTAGGATGTTTTAAAACTATTATTTACCTCACAAAACTAAAGCTGCAATTTAATTTCATCCTGAGTAAGATACCTAAACATGAACCATAGTTTAAAGCACAGCAGCATCAATAGAAAACAAACAAAACCCCTAAAACCCAAAACTTATTTCTTGCCCAGAGCATCATTTTACTGCTGATTTAGGAAAGAAACATTAAACTATGCTTAACGAGCCTACTCAGTATCATTTTCTTCAACAGCAAACCAGAATTCAAGCTTCTGGACGCTCAAACCCTGCAGCTCACAGCATTTCTAATCTTTTGCAAAGCCACAGACTGCCACTCACACGCTGTCCTAACAGCAGGTCTTCCAGTGCAAGAACTGCCCAATCTGCAATCCAGGCACCCTGCAAGCAGGCAACAGTGTCCAGTTACCTACAGTCTGAATCTCCTTGGTGCTTGTGGTTGCTTTATTTCTTTGCTAACTGATGGTCCCCACCTTACTTAGATCAACTTCTTCATCATCACTTCCCCTGCTGCCTCCATTTGCAGGGGAGACTCCAGCCCGTAGCTCTCAAGCACCCAGGAGACTGCTGCACTGAGCTCTCTTGCTCTCATTTAATGCATGAACTACAGCTTTGAACACTTGTCTTCCCTTCAAAGACTTAATTGTTTGATATATTGAGAAACTACCTTTTAAAACTATTCTGCAGCTTTGTATCACTGGACTTCCATCTCCCAACATTAAAACCCATCATGCACAATCAAGCCAAAGGAATCTTTTATATTGCTACCACAAGGAAAGGAACAAGATCCCTGTGGATTAAGAAAACTGCTCATATGCAGCAAGTTCAGAATGGTTCATTCTTTTTGTCTCAGCCTTATTTTTCCTTCAAAACCAAAAGCATCTTTTCCAGATCTGCCTGGTACTGATTTTCCACCTGCACCTCAGGTGAGGAAATCACTGTTGAATTCTCAAAAGCCCAACCTAACTAAGATTTTGTACCTCATATAAATAAGGAAGAAAATAACTCTCAGTGGGGTTTTGAAATCAGTGCAAATGCAGTTAACATGTAAATAAGAAAACATTCTTGTGTAAATCTTTATGTAAAGAAATACAACCTGTTCTGATTCTCCTTTTCCAATCCCTTTTGTGTTTTCCTCTCTGACCTATCAAAGCTAGCTAGAAAGATCAGTCCACGGGATGGAGCACAATAGTTTGTGTTCAGTGTACTAAAGTAGCCACTCCAAGGGCTGAAGTAAATTCTGGGTATACCAGATTTCTACTTAGCAATTATCTCAAGGTCAAATTTTCTTTTAAGATCATCTTCCCCTGGAAAACGATGAGTTTGCTCTACAAAAGGTAACTCGAAATTTAAGCATCTTCGCTGCACATAAAAATATAGGGGTGTCAAGTGAGAAAAGGCATGGAGCCCCCTTGGAAAGAATCACAGCAACTGCTGAAATATTAATGAAGCTCTTTATTTGAGACAGTCTAAAAAGGACTTTGAATAATGCATTGCAAGCAACGGTACATCAGCTATGGCTTTTTTATGTGAGAGGCAGCTGGCATTTTAAAAATAGACAACTTTCAACTTGATGGGGGTAGCTTAACAGCAGAGGAAATTATCCACAAATGCACCATAATTTAAGGGAACAAAGCAAATAAACAAGCAGAGCACAAATAAAATTTATTAGGACAAATGTTCTGAAACGGTCCTCTGCTGTAAGCAGAGGCTTGCCCACTGTCAGTGCAGCTTTGCTGGTACTGGGTATCTCAACATAGTCTGTCTCTTACTGTCACCAGTAAAGTCTCTTTAAGCTACTCTGCAGTTGGCACAGTCTGGTCAAGATCTAAAGATTTATTCCTATAAACAAAAGAGATGTTCTGTCCCCCTCCAGGCAGCTCATGAATTTCTGGAATGTATTTTTAAAACCAGGATTATTGGTGATATTGTCTTCAGTGTTACAAGAAAACGAAGTGGGAGAAAATGCTATTGCAATAGGATGATGTAGAAAGTAAGACAATTGGAGCCTGCTCAGCTGTGCAATTAAATGGACATGGGGGGTCCTTTGGCTTTAGGATAACACTGAAGTCTCCACTCCCACTGCACAAGCACCTCTAACAGCAGCATATGAAACAGCCACACGCAATGAAGCTACTGAACTGTTTATGCTTAGCACGTTTGGGGTTTCAGTGTTTACACTCACTAACAGCAACATGACTGACGGACAAAGCTGTTGCTGTAGCTGGCTTTGTGACAAGTCCCACAGAAAGCCATCTAAGTCCCTGGAGCCAAAAATGTTTTCTAAGTATCTTCGCTCTGCACTCCCCATCCCTGTGCAGCCAGGAGATGAAATGCAGCTTTAACATACATGGGAATATCCAGAATGAATGCATGGAAGTTAATACATGTGAGGGACCAGTTGAATGTTTATGGGTAAAGTTGAGGATGGCCAACAAGGTAGATGTCCTGCTGGGGGTCTGTTATAGACCACCCAACCAGGATGAAGAGGTTGATGAATTATTCTATGGACAACTGGATGTGGCACTTGAGGATATGGTGGAGTGGTTAGAGAAATGCTAGGACATAGGTTGGACTGGATGACCCTGGAGGTCCTTTCCAACCATAATGATTCTGTGAAAAGCCTCAGAGTGGGCTCTGCCTGCACATTTACACTGCTAATGGACAGAACCATGGCACCTTTCTTTTTCAGGGGAAGTGCTGTGAATCTCAATGCCACAGAGCCAAGTTGGTACAAAGTGATTGGGAAAGGAGCTGATGGGAGTTTTGCAGCCACCCAACTGGAGGTTTCCCTCCCTGCCCTCACCACCATTCTGCCTTCCATGCCCTCCCATTAGTCCCTGCAGACCTGCTGCAGAGACTGACCTGCAGATAAAGGGATTTTAAACCATGATAGTGCATTGTGAGGCAGCACAGGGGTGCCTTCTCCTACCCCAGGTGTTGGGTTCTCCTATTCCAATGCAATACCCTCTGAGACCTGCTGATGGCACAGACCAGCCTGCCACCACCTCATTTCCCTCGTTTCCCCACCTGCCACCAAAAAGTGGGTTTAGTGAGGCAGCATCTCCCCACCCCAACAGATGGAGAACTGGAGGGGGAGTAGACAGGGCCATGAATTGGCCCCACAGTGAAGGCTACAAACTAAGTTCTACAGCATGTTAGAGTGACTTGCTATCAAGCACAGACAGAACAGCTGTACTCCCATAGTGACAATATATTGCCCATCATTGCATGCCCATAGGCACACTGCTACTGAGGCAGGCAACCTTGGGAAAGTGAAATGTCCCAGAAAGCAAGTGCACAGAGCAATAAAACAGCACACCCTGCCAGGCCCATCTCCTCTTCCATCTGCCTGATTTATTCTATCTAGCCACTTAGTCATTTTATTGGCCATCAAGTGACTGGTTGGTTGCCTCAAGCATCAGTTTCCCTTTGCCCTTCTCTTCTCCATTAACTTTTATCTTCCTCCTCCATACATCCCCATTCATTCTTTCCATTAACCCATCCTTTCTGCTTTTACATCTTTGCCTGCACAGACAACTTCCATCAGTTGTTAGTGTCCACCTTTCACACAGCTAAAACCACGCAGCTGACAGCACTAACATCCACACTTACTCCTCGCCAGAGAAGTCATCAGAAGGAAATCCTAAAGGAAGGACAAAACCCCTACCCCAAAGGCATTACATGCCATCATGGCCTTAGAGAAAATCCCAAAATGTCATTGGAGGGTGAGGGGTAGAGATGCAGCCAGTCTTTGTTCCCACCCCACACTGAGGTGTGAGCATGAGGCTCTGCCCTAAAGCAGCTGCCTAGCATGCCAAGACCCACAGCATCACTGGCTGCCATGGAAGAATAACACAAGAGCACAACATGATGCAACCCTGGGCTTGACTTATTTGTTTTCAGAAGGAGCATTGCATTGCCCGGGCATAGAAGGAGTTGGTCACTGCTAACACCCCAGCCTGCTGCCCTCAACAGCACCTCTGGGGAATACCTGGGTGCTGCTGCCACTATTCACACAGCAAGTGCCAGTTCATTTATTTGACAGAGACCATACTGGAGGGGGGGGAGGGGGGGAGAGGAGGGGTTAGCTGTGAATGAGATGACTAGAAAGCTTTTTAGGGCTTGCAACCCAGTTTGGATTTCTGACAGCTCTGTGCGTGCCAGTTTCTCATCTGATGCCATTCCCTCCTGCGTCAGCACACACTGCACCAGTGTATGCTCTTGCACTCTCCTTCATACTTTTATTTTCCACTTTTTTTCACCTCTCACTCTTCTCCCTCCCCTTTTTTTTTCATTAATGCAATGCAGCCTTTTTTCTTCCCTGCACACTGCTGATGTAGGAAAAAAAAAACCAACAAAACAAACAACAAACCAATGATTTTCAAGGGCAGAGCGGAGACCTGAGTGAGAGGGTGAGCAATGCCACCCAGGGCACAGGTGCTGAGTAGAGGAGGGCAGCGAAGGCAGCTGGACTGAGCGGGCACAGTAAACAACAACAGCCTCACTGGGAAAGCATTACAAATCCAAGATACAGCTAGCACAGGACAGATTTAGTGTGGTTGTACTATCCAGCATTGGCATAAATGTCCCTTACCCCACAGCCTGACACTGCAGTGCAGTTGCTCCCTCCCCATGTTAGCAGCACCCAAGAGGCAGATCCCCGCCAACATGTAATTCTCCAAAAATGCTGAACAAGGGTAAAATCACAGGGAAAACAGCAGTGAATGTCCTGACTGTCCCCAGGACTGTACCACAGACTAAAAGTCCCAGCAGCATTTGGACTCCTGAAAAGCTGTGTAGAGTTTCAGACAAAGTGAGACAACCAAGAAGAATTCAAGTTCATCTAAATCAAAACAAAAACTTATGTTAAACCTTTAAACTGTGTGAGAAAAAAAAAAAAAAAAAAAGATGAGATATTATTTAATCTGGAGTTTTTAAAGAAAGACAACAGAGAAATGCAAAAGCACAGAGTGTTTAGAATGATGCATTCCCTGGGGACCAACTCATAACATTTCTTCAGCCTCAAGCCACAAACAGGACAGGAGCTGGCAAAACGTGGAGGGGTTGGGGAAAAAAAAAGAGAGGAGGAGTCTGAATAATTTTCCCTTTTTAAAAAAGACATGGGAAAACAGGGAATAGGAACTATGTAAAAACTTGTAGACAAGATGGTGGAAGTCTAAAAGACATAATGCAGACTAAAGTGCAGGGACTGAAGTACTTGGTTTCAAATGAAAATTCCAACATGCTACCTCCATCAGGAGCATGGTGAAAAGGAGGTAGCAATGGGGAATCTCTGAAAACAAGCCACTTATTACCTAGGAAAAGAAACTGGATCATACTGGGGAGGAACAGCACTGCCTTAGCAATGTGATAAGCAAAGGTAACGATGGCCATCACTAAAGCAAAATAAATGCACTGCCCTTCTCCAAAAGAACCATCCCAAAGCATGGGGGGACAGTCTGTGGAAAAGCAGAGCAAGCAGCTATAAAGGTGATACATCTGAGAGATGGGAGAAGATTGCTTAAACATATCTACTATGCTCTTGTGAGACCCCACCTGGAGCACTGCACCCAGCTCTGGAACCACCAACACAAGAAGGTCATGGATCTGTTGAAGAGGGTCCAGAGGAGGTTTACAAAGATGACCAGAGGGCTGCAGCACTGAGAGAGTTGGGCTTGTTCAGTGTGGAGAAGAGAAGGCTCTAGGGGAGCCTTCTTATTGCATCCTTCCAGTATCTGAAGGGGACCTACAAGAAAGCTGGGGAGGGACTTTTTACAAAAGCTTGTAGTGATAGGCTAAGGGGTAATGGATTGAAACTGGAAAAAAAAGAAAAAAAAAAAAAAAGATTTAGATTGGCAATAAGAAGGAAATTCTTCATTATGAGGGTTGTGAGATACTAGAATGGAATGCACAGAGTAGTTATGGATGGTCCATCACTGGATGTGTTAAAATCCAGGTCAGATAGAGCCTTGAGCAACCTGGCCTAGTGGAAGGTGTCTCTGCCATGTCAGGGGGGCTGGAACTAGGTGATCTTTAAGATCCCTTCTAAGCCAAACCATTTGATGATTCTGTGATGCTACGATATCCATCTGGAAGTACAGGGGAAATAGTATGGGCCAGAGGAGGCATCAGAAAGACCCAAGGCAAGCTGCCACCATGAAGGAGCAGTCTGATGAACCTTTGTGGCTAGTCTTACATCAAAGACAAATGCTGCAGGTCCACCCCTCCTGCTCCACTGACACCAGGACTGCATCCCAGGCAAGTTCATGGCAGTTATCTAGGAAGGGAGCACCTGATAGGACAGAGGGAACCAGCTGTTTAGCCAAAGAGAAGTATTAAGAATGGGATAAATGTTTTGCTGCTTTTTTTCTACCAGAGTGAATTTTGAACTTCATGATCACTTCCAGGATGTTCACTATTATTGCTTCTGTTATTATTATTTAGGTTAGATATTTAGGACTTTTATCATTAGGCATTTCCAGATGCTCATCATTTGTCTGACACTGGGAGCCTCAAAGATGCAACCCAGGTGTGCTGTAGAAACACTGGCAGGTATTCCAGGAGCAGACATATAACACTTCAGCAGTATGATATGTGTGAGTAACTCTGGCACTTCACAAAGAGAGTTCCAAAACAAAAGATGCTTGAGTTTTTCTTACTTCAAATCTCTCTTTATTCCATCAGAGATCAAGTTACCTGAATTATTCCCATTTTTCTAGATGAATCATCTTTGACATATTGTTGGCTGCCATATGAAGCATAGTAAAATCTTCTGTCTTTATAGGCACCCTCACTTCCTCTTCCCAATTTGAAATATGCATTAGTAATATGAAAATCCACTATGTTTTCCTACAACGGGAACCAAGTGCAAATCTTTACACTTTACTGTCATCCTGTGGTATTCTTGCTAGTTTCAAAGTCAGGTAAAAAAGTTCATGATTCATTGTAACAGACCTCACCAGTCAGGCAGAGAAAAGGCCAGCAATGGGTAGTGTTATGACACTGATATTCTCCTTTCTAAGTAGGTAATGAACTGTCTTTTCTTATAGCAGTGCTTGCCAAGCCCACAAAAAAAGAGCCTGCCAATTTCTATCTGTCTGCAAGGCTGACTTAGGAGGTCAAAGTCCTATTATAAAGATCTTTCTGTCTGTCAACCTGTGATATATGCACAGATTTTGAAAAGGAAAGAAAGGCACTGCATTTAACCTCTGCTACAAAGCTTTGGGAGGAAGATGGTTGTTAAATTTGGAATCTGTGTAAGCTATACAGACCTCACCATCCCTGCTTAGGTAACTTCTCATGTCCATCAAGAAGAGATTTTATATATAGCAGGCAGCATATGAGCAGCAGCCAAACAAGTACACAGCACAACAGGGTAGCACTTCCCTTGCCATCCAGTTCCTATCTCCCCACTGAAACAAGGAGAAAAGAGCGGGCTCCTGACTGCTATGGGGAGACCTGATCTGGACCAAATTCATTTGATAGGGGCTTTCCATTCCCCCTCCTCACCAGGCTGCTAACAAATTATTGAGCTATTTCTCAAGAGCAGAGCTTAAGGAGAGAAGTACAACAGAAAGATAACATTAAATACTTGGATCCCTTAACAATATCAGGTGCTTCCTCCTTTGCTGTTCTCCAGAAGGTGTGCCACAGCACTCCATCACAAAGCTGAGGAGAGACAGAAAAGGCTCAGCTGTCACCTCCATCAAGGATAAGTGCATTCCATTTTGCAGCAACATGTATTCTGTGGCTCCTGGAGCATTTGGGGATAAACTTTTCATCTTTTTCATCTTTTCTTCCCCTACAAGATCAACAATGTGTGTCTACTCCTGTCTCCACAAACATGACCATTGATATAAAAGCAGGGCACAGTACTGGGGCAACTATTTCAGTTCACTGCTGTGAAAATATCCTGCAGCAGTTCTAGCTCCCACAGGAGACACAAACTCATCTGAGTTTTTAACCTCATCATAACAGAAAATAAATTCCTAGTAAGAATGCTGCAGAAATTCATCAATAGTGTGTCAAAAACTAGCTGATTCACAACAAATTGAAATAAAAGCATAACAAAACAAACCCCAAAAAACAACAATAACAAAAGAAAAAACAACAAACAAACAAACAAAACCCAGCCAACCAAAAAAAAATAAAAAAGATATTTTAAAAATCCTCTGATTTCTTAGATAAATTATGAATAGCTTTCTCCTGGGGAGAAAAAAAAAATAATTTTATATGTATATATATACAAATAGTCTGTCTCCCGAGAGAGCTGAATTTCACTTTACCACGCCACAAAAGCACTCCAAGCTGTCTCTGAGGTGCCTGAAAGAAACCAGAAGTTCAACCACGGTGTAGAGTTTAGATTAGGGACACCTAGGGCACATCTACAGTGCACAATGTGGCACAATCAAAACAAAGCCAAATTGGTTCATCCCTGGTCTACAGCCAGTGAGCTCTTCTGATGAGCAGGAAAGAGCCCACCTTGAATCATGACCGTATCACTTCCATGCCCCAGGTGCCTCTGGGGAATACCACACTGTGCTAGGAAGACAGGTCTAGCCAAGACCTAGCTCCACTGCCTTTACAGAGAACTAGAAGATACCAATATATACCATAAGAGCACTCTGAAAGGTCTGATCTACCAAATCACAATCAAATTGCCACGTCTAGGATCTCTTGGCCCTTGCCTGCTGGCACCTAGACAAATACCCAACACAATACAGGACACAAAGCAAGCTGTAATTTCAGTGGTTGTGTTGTGTTTAACATCACAGTTTTCTTCAACCACACTTTTTTTCCCCTACCCCTTTAGAGCTCTGCCTCCTGCTACATATGAAAACTGAGCCAGAGCATGGAGGATGCTGCCAGCTCAGTGATAAGAAGAGATCACCTCAGAACAAGGTCTCAGCAAGGCAGCCAATTTGCAACACATCCCCATCTCTGGATTTTTGCCCCTTGTAGTACCTAAGAATTTTAGTGCAGGAGGAAAGCTATCAGGGAAAAAAAGTGGTCTTAAATGTCTACAACTAATTTTGGTTTTCCTCCTTCAGTTTTGCATAGTTACTACATTTTAAGGCCATCCTGTGGTGAAGCAAGATTACATAAAGGACCTGGCTGCTCTCTTCTGTATCCTTCTCACACAGTAGTTTTGATTACAGGATAAGCAAAAAAAGAAGAAAAGCAGCAGTCACAGTGATTTTATCCAAGAAGGGGTATAATTTCAATATTACTGATATAGCCCAACATGAACCACACACGTTCATTTTCAAGTATGACAAGACCTGGAAAAAAGAAAACCAAAAATAAGATTTCCACAAGACCAGTGTCAGCTGTGCTCCATACTGGGAAACATTCATGATGCCATCCAAAACACATATGTAGATAACACTGACTTCAACCCCTGTGATCCTTCCTGTCCTAGCTAGCACAGGCCATCTGTTACTGCTTAGCAGGCAGCCCCACTAGATACTAGACTGGTACTACTTAGGAAAAGGAGAAAACATACTGGTAGCAAAAATGGCATTAAAAAACATTTCCTAAGCAACCTGTAATTTACCATTTGAAAACTAATTTAAACTGCACCAAATAAGATGATAAAAGATACCAAAGTGTGAACAGCATGAACCAAAGCGTGGGCCAGTCTCTGTCTCTACATGATACCACTTTACAGGGAAGGAGAAGTGGGCAACAAAAATCATGCTGTAGCTTACCTGACAGTTCTTTTTTAGGTAGCAAGGTCCAGAAATGCCAGAGAAATTAATTATCTTTTGCCAAGTCCCTGCTGAGCTCTTTCCCCTCTTGTTCACCAAGCCATACAAGAGAACAAAACAGTGACTGCTCTGAACTCTTCTCTTTTCCTCTCAGCCTGAGCTGTGCAACAGCCACTACAAGAGACATAAGGATAAAACTGCACAGGGTCCACCAGAAGAAAAGCAGCCTGCCATTCTCCCAGACCCACTCAGCTTCAAGATGTACACTTAGATGAATGGTCTCTTCTTTCCATGAGCTGTCCCCACCTACATTCACTATGGCTAGTGAAAAGTCTTAATTTAATTCTGACAAAAAAACAGGGGCACTCACTGGGGTGTGGGAGAAAGCACAGATCTATGGCACAGGATACAGAAGAGGCTCTCAGCATGAACAGACACCCTTCTTCTTGAAAAAATCCTCAAACACAAATGCTTCCTCCAAGCAGTAAGTTACCTGAAACCCTTATCCTCACAACCCAGCCTTAAATGGCAGCTTGGGAAACCCACTTTTGCCTTCCCAGCACAACTCAGCCTCAGCTCTAGTAGGTGCTAGTGAACTTTTCTTGTGCTAAAGCAGACTATCCAGAGCTGCCATCCCCTTGCAAACTGTACTTTGTAGCTGTCTGATTCAAATCTAGCGAAGAAAACTGCTAATAAGTCTTCACAGCTGTCATAGCATCTACTGCATGAATAAATTAGAGATAAATTCTTCTTGAGCTAAGAAGGCAGTCCAATTCCTAGGAGCACTTAACAATCTCACTCAGAAAATCTGGCAGAATCCATGAATCACAAAATTCTGCTTCTGGTCTTTAACCAGAGCTCCGTGTTAGTAAAATACTTCTCTGTATCTTCATGTCTGCAGCACAGTAAAAGTAAGCAAACTGGCTTGTTCTGGACAAAATTTAAACTTGATGCTGATTGCCACACTTGATGCAATCCGTGGAGATAACAGATTACTGACAGCACAAAGAGGATGAGGACGTGCCTAAGCAGGCACATGGAGTTTCCTTCCTATGGGGTAAGGGTGTCAACTCACTCCCCAGCCAAAAGATCTTTCAAAACAGAGGTGGATATCTACCTACAGAAACATGAACCTATTTCCATGAAGGAAAACTATCCCCCTATGCCCTTCATGAGGGGATTTTTATTTTCTTTTTCCCCATAAAAAGGCTTGTCCAATCAATGAAATCAGAAAAGCTGCCTGGATCATTCATAGCAGTGGAAGCCCATTCACCAGGGCACTGCTGTCATGCACCCACAGCTCTGCTCTGTCTTGCCCAAGATATTGGGCAACCTGAAATGCTTTTCCCAGTGCATTGTGTATGCAGCTTCAGAATAAAGAAGCATCATGGTGTACCAATTTCATACTTCAGATAAAGCCAGCTACTCCATCCAATCATCTCTTCCCATGAGCACTATTCATTAGACTTCTCTGTAATACTCCCTTACTCTACAAGCTACCTTTTAACAACAGGTAAAATGCCATTTTTATTTCAGCTTGCTTTTCCTGCAGTTGAAATAAGATGTCAAAATGAGTGCTACAATCAAATAATTATTATAGTCAGGGACTTAAAATAACTGATTCACAGGTGTGCCAAATTTGACCAAACTGTTCCTTAGACATCCTGCTCAACTTGCATCAGGGTCTCCAAGAAGAATGAATTGAATGAAGAAGAATTAAGAATGGGCTGAGTCTCAAGTACAACCAGCTGACTGCATAAGACAGTCTGGTCACATATGGTTCTCACTGATTTTAAGCAGAGCAAGATTACTTTGCAATATCTTTTACATATTTTAATATGGACAAAGCTCAACTTCCACTCACATGCATTCATCAACCTCAGCTGAATGAATTCTTCTTAAAATATTCTTCGTCTTTTTATGTCATATCCTTTTACTTACCAGTATTACACTAACATATGATGCAGAGCAAATATGCTTTCAGAAGGTAAATGCTACTGCCACACAGACCTGGATTTGGTTGCACAACTGATCAGATGGTGAATGGTACTGGGAAAAAAAGTGGTTAACTATTTCTTGCTGATGAAGTAGCTTTTATTTTTATATCATTAATAGCTTTAATGATTGCCTAAGAGCAAAGATTTAGCATGAAATTCTTCCTGATATCCTTTAGATTTAGAGGTATGATATTTTACATATTTGATGATGCTGTAAAAAATAGGAAGTCATTTTAGTCTAACACCTGACATGAAACTGCAAAGCCAAGTAAATCATGAAATTAAAAGAATAAACCAACTATGTGGTTCGGTTATATGCTTGATTACTTGGGAATTGCACTCCTTTAAAAAACAGCCCAGATCCTTGCTTTAATACTGGCTATCCTTCAGGGTACAAGGATTAAACCTGCCTGGTCCCCTGGCAGTCTGAGTTCAGTGAGTGAGGGGGAGGGAACACTTTAAATCTGATACTTCTTTTAAAAAGTAGCTATGATACAGTATGCTCAGGTTTCCATATGACAGGGAGCAGGTTTGTTTTGGGTTAAAGAGCACCTGTTTCTCTGCTGAAGTATTACACGCACAGCTCACCAAAACTGAGGCAACTTTTCCATATAACTTTGACCAATTTCACTAGCCGAAAATTCTTTCTCCCACAAATGTACCTATTTTAAGTGTAACCATCCTTCACATCAGAAAGCACCTAGATGTTGTTTACAAAACACGAAACTCCTAGAAGTGGGAGGTTTTATTTTTGTTGCTGGTTCCTGTTGAAAATAATGCAGTTGCTGGATGAAGTACTCAGTTTATTGCCACACTGGTTGGCCCAGCACATCTCCTGCAGCTTGTCATTTCATAGGCCAGCAAGCACAGCAGGGCAGCCTACCACACGCCTGCTCACCCCAGGGCAGACCCTGGCAGTGTTCTCACCCCGGCTGGGTGGCTGCTGACTGACCCCTGGCTGCAACAGAGACCACCTAGGATGGGGCAAGCACCAATGCTCCTGTCATGCATGTCACTGATGAGCAAGCCAGAGTGGGTGAGCTCAGCACTTCACAGGGGAACAGAGGGCACAGAGCTACCCTTACCATGCTGGGACAATGCTCAGTGAAGCAGGGAGATGAAAGAGGAAAGATTTTAAAAGGCCTATTTTTCCATAAGGAAAGTATTTGCCTGCAAAGAACATGGGCTCCATCCTTCCAGCAAGAGTTTCATACAAGCACTGAAAGCTGTACAAAAGTCCTGCACATGCTGACTCCTAGAAAAGCTGTAGGTGTCTCCAGTCTTACCTGCCATGACAAAAATAATGCCAGACCCACGAACTACTTTTCTTTTTCTTTTTGCAACATGTTACTTCTGTTAGTAAATCCCAACCCAATCATATTGCATCTCTGCTTGGTCTACTTCTATTATCTGAAAGATTATTAAATGCTAATTAATAGTGATGAGACTAAAGAAATATGCTATTTCAAAATGGCCTTGCAGTTAACTGCCATCTGCTACCTATAGTCACTCCTGGAGTCCTGTATTTTGTTCTAAAGATTCAGTCACCCAGGTATGAAAGATGCTGAGGCCAACAAGATTTTCACCTGCAAATTTATCAGCTGCAGAACAGACTCTATACTAGAGCTAGCATCTCTGTAACAAGTACCACTGAACCTAAAAGGCTCAGGAAATATGGAAGGAGATGTTTCTGCAAGCTCACATGCACAAAGAGTCTTTCTAGATATTGATCTATTAACTCATCGCCTCATAAATTTGTAGGATGGTTACAGCAACCAAAGAAACAATGATAAAAATCCAGAAATGGAGACAACTAACAGTACCAGGTAACCTAATTTACCTGACAGCACAGGGAATTGATAAATAGTCACATAATCAGAGATAAAATCAGATTCTTGTATCCATTTTAAATTCTCATGATTTACCTATGATAAATGTCTCTGTTTCCTTAATAAGCAAGTCTGGTATGAACCAGCATCCAAGAAAAAAAAAGCCTTTTCTACTGCCTTTTGAATGGAAAAGTTCTAACTAGGCCTCCTCAGCACCCTTCCCTAGGTTTAGGCTCCACAACAGTTTACTTAGAGCCTCAACAGCCCAAGTGTTTACCACACGTAGAGAGATGTTGCACCACACCCCTATCCCATCACCAGTGACAGAGCAAGGACTTCTGCCACTGCTTCTTTATGAATACACTCTATGTCTTCCCAAATATAAATGAACTACTTTAATTCATCTACTCTCCCTCTTCACCAGTCCAAACTGACCTGTTAATGTGAAAAAATTACTGTGCCCAAACTAGAGAACTATCCAGATACAAACTCCGAGGGCAAGGTGTAGCTGGTAGCTTGTCAAGATATAAGCATAGTTGCACAAACAGCAAGAAAAGAAGGAGCATTTAAACAACATCAAAAATAAACTACTCCCTTAAATGAGTAATTTACATTGTACAATGCTACTTTTTACCATACAAGCACAATTTTCAGAGTGTGAATGGTCAACAGCCATGCAAAAACTACACCTACTTGCCAACTCCTCTGCTCCAAAATACACAAACTGACTACACTTGCAAAACCAATTCCCCGCCAAGGAGGAGGAAAACATGAGATCCCTGCAGTGTCTGAAGGCACAACCATCACCACACAGAAGCTTTCCACTGGCACCATCCAACCCACAGCTGATCCCAGGGAACAGCTGGGGACTGCCCCTGCACCTCCTCTCAGCAATCCCACCAGAACATCCCAGCAGTTGCAATAGAGCACAAGTTGAAGTCATGTCTTTATCTTCTCTGTTTGCTCACACTTAATGGAGCTGGCATTCCTCTCCTCTGTTAGAACTGTCACTATGGGAGTTTTATAACTCAGCTGTGATAAAACCAAGCAAAGCCCACCAAAAAAATCTGCAAAAGTAAGCCTGTGGGGTAAGTACCCTAACAGGGAATTTAGAAAGCTGACTCTAGAGCTATGTTTTTAAATTTTGGGGTTTGGGTTTGTTTTGTCTGTCTGTTTGTTTTGGGGGGCTTTATTTGTATGTGTGTTTAATATATTTATTTATTTAGCCTTTATTTAGAATTCACCTTGGGCTACACTCACAAGAAAACACCATTATCTTTAATCTTTCATGTATATCATTAGAAGAAAGGAACAGGAAACCACAGACTTAAGGATGCAATTGCATGAGGTTTCTACTTAAACAATAAAGCACTTCAAATCCATCATGACTGGTATATTGTACATTTTTGAAAGTGTAATTTTTTTTATTTAGTTATTATACAATTTCTTTCTAAAAGTACAGCAGTAATGTCTTTGCAATCAATGGAACCACCAAAAGATTGAGCCATCTAAACCACATGGGAAAGCTAAAATAGTTCCCAAAATATCCGCTTTAAAATTGTCTGCCAACAGATATATAAAATAAAATAAAAACATAAGCATGGTAAAAGGCATTTGAAAGATCAGAGATAAACAGAAAGCAATGTAGAAGCACTGGAAGGAGGTTCTGGGGAGAAAAACAGTCATTTCATCAACCCTGCTGGACATTCATAGTGAAGACGACTAATGCCACTAGTCATTCAAAGGGACTCACAAATTTAATCCCATATTACAGTGCACAGCTCCAATGGCTGTATTTCAAGATGGGTCAGCAGCTCAGCCACACAGAGCAGGTCATCTTGTACAATGTCATACTTGGACATTTCCCAGAAAACACATCTGGAAGCTCTTTAAATGGTGGGCAAATGCCACCCCTGCTGTAGTGCTGTGGTGTGAGGACTGGGAGCTGCCCACTCTGATGCTGCAGCTGCTCCCAGCCCCCCGCCAGTGACCTCCTTTTCAGGGAAGCCTGTTGGAAGAGGGAGATGGGGGTGGGCCACTTCTCCGAAGCAGACACCCAGTCTCCTGCCACCTGCCAACATCCAAAGGGTCACACCAAGATGCACAGATTTATTTCCCAAGCCAGAAAAGCTTGGAAAACTAATTAGTACTATTGCAAATAGGACATTAGTTCAGATTTTATCACCTATCAAAAAACGAGTTCTAAAAACCTAATCCAAAACATCCATCTTGGTGAAAATATGATCAGTGACACACCTTGGAAGCATATCTGAATGGGAAGTCCACTTAAAACCTTTTGTAACAGTAATTAACAGTAAGAAACCCCTGTACTAGCACACATGAAGCACTCATTTAAATGCCAATTATCTCACAGGGCCTAAAACTGGAAGCTAATCACTTTGATGTGGTGCCTGTTTGAGGCAACAACCAACTTTGCATGGAAAATGAAACCCATTTTCTGCAGACCTATAACTTTAAGGGCCAGTGTATGCACCCGTAAAGCTCCCTCCCAAAACACATTGAGGTATGCTGTTAATTTTGTAACAAAATTACTTTTAAAAGACCATAATGAAATATTAAGTACACTTGCATTTTAAGTCATAATATTGCTTAAGAACCAGAAAAATATAAGGTACTGAGGAATGCCTAAAGCTTTCACTCCCCTTTATTAAAAAAAAAAAAAAAAAAAAATCACTTTGAAATCTAATCCAAAATTCATCTTCTCTTAAAAACGAGACATCTTATATCTTGGATTTCTAGGCAAACAATTTATGATGCCCAAAAGAAAAAAGAAATAGCTAACAGCCAAGAGGTGCTTTTATTGCCTTTTTTTAAAAACTACTAGTTCCAAACCAGATGCATTCAGTACAGAATTCTGATTAGGGAAAAAACGGCTGTTGATTTTTTATTGCTAAGTCCCTTAAGGACCTAAAGCAGTAACCCTAGGCATTTAATGTGTACTATGAATAACAATACATATGAGCACATAAAAAACTTGTTATCTCTGTTTATGGAATTTTTTTTACCATGTTGATACATTTACAGAAAGAAGTTGGGAAGTGGGGGAGGGGAGGAAGCTATCAAAATAACAAATACCATTACATACAACCTATCTGGAAAGGAGCAAGCTACGCAGTATGAAATTCGAATGAAGCGTGTCTCATTAGCACCCTGCAGCTCCCATGTGTCAGTGGAGTCAGAGCCTCCATCTACAGACATCTCCTCCACTGATACAAACGCAGTTCGGATTTGCCCTGACAAATAAACACTCACGACAGGAACACTCTGTGTACAGATTGTCTTCTTTTGTAAACAATGTAAATACAGAGAAGTCCTTCTTGTTGTTTCAAAACACCTCACTGGATTCAAAGAGGAATCTTCTCTCACATCACAATCCATGGCCATCTGGTCAGACACCCGAAGGGTTTCCACCATACACCTCTCTGTCACAGGACCACTTTCCTCCCTGCAATACACTGCAACTCCATCTCCACATTTAGAAAAAAAAGCCAGTACAAACTGCAGCTAAGCAACGCAGGGCTTTCTCCTTCAGAAATCAGTTTACAACTGCTCCAAAAAACGTGTCAGAATTCTACAAACCAGACATTTTTGGCACTGGCATGGTTTCCTTCTAGTATTTGGCTAAGCCCATGAAGTAATTTTTCAGTATAGTTCCTTCTGTTAAATCTTGCCCATATTTTCAGCTCTGAGAATTCACAGGGACAAAATTCAAGTTATGCTGACTCCTGAGCCAACAGTTTGTGAGAGAACGCTGGCAAATAATGGGGGGGGGGGTGCAACAACTCCACACATCCCTCAACTTTCAAACTCCCCTGAAAAGAAAATGAAGATATGGCCAGAGCACACCATATTTCTGTTCTACTCCTGCCAATAGGTGCAGCCTGCTCCAATTTATACTAAAAGGGTTGATTCAAAGCCCAGAAGGAGGTAAAAAATGTGAATTAGTTTTTGTTCTTCTGTGCTAAAAGGAAGAAAAACTGACAAAGACTTAGGGTTTGCTGTTAACTACCTTGGACCTTTACCAAGCCCTCTCTTGTCTTCTCTCATTGAAATCTAGCTAGGTTTCCTCAGGTTAGTACCTTGGGAAACCAGATACCACAACAAGCACAATGCAAAAGAAATCCTTTCTCCTTTGCTCATGGTTGCAAGGTTCTATCTTCAACCATTTATTTTCTTCTTCTTTTTCCATGCTCAAGGAAAAGGAACAACAAACAAACACCCTGACAGCTGTCAGGTCTTAAGTAACTGAAGAGTCACATTAGTGGGCCATGTCCTTGGAGAAGACTGGGACACACGGGAGCACGACAGACAGTTCGGAGGAAAAGAATTTGCACTACAGCATCCCATCAGTACAGACGCATTGCTGTATCCCAAACCACAGCTCAGCTCTGTCATTTATCCTATGAGGTCCCAGCTGTCAACCTGGCCTGGCATCATGATGGGCTACAGTATAAATACCCTTAGCCAGCTGCTTGGCTCGACATACAATTCCCTCTTTTTTAATATGATTAGTGTTCATGAAATGTGCTAGCTAGATGGGCATGCTGATCCCATTCCTCTGTTTATTCAGACTACAGCAGATGCAGCGGTCACTTTTAAAAAGATGCAATTTGAAAAGATACCATGAATTCACCATAGCTCCTGCAGTTGCTCATTAATCACAGGAAGAAGAGGGGTTTCTTCTAGATACAGTAAGAAGAGAGAACAGGAAAGGATTAATCTTTAAATTGTGGCAAGTGTATAAACTTAACAACCTGCCTCCTGGAGATGAGGGTGAAGGATCTACTGGCCAAGAAAAAAAACAACAGATGATGCTTACCCATTTCAATCATCTGGTATATTTGCTGTGGTTACCATCAAAATTGTTAAAAAAGAATGGAGGGAGATTATGCTAAATGCTGGGAGGTGGGTGAGTCAATAACACAGAGCTGCTGGTGTAAATACGCATTATCAAAACGATTTTTGTTTATGTTTTCTTAAAAAAACCCCAACTCTATGAAGTTAAAGCTGAAACAGTTAAACTCATATGTGCACTATAAAGATGTAAACCATTATTGCCATGAATAAGCAATTCTCTGTTAGAATGCATTTCCAAGCAGAATAATGAAAATTTGAGTTACTCCTTTTCACAGGCACTTCTCACAGCATAAAACTATTAAAACGATAATGCACAACCATCTTTCCCTGCTAGGAAATGACAAATTCGCTTCAGCGTGCTGTATCAATGCTGTGCAGATTATGGTCTCTAACAGCACACAGTGGGGCCATTATCGTACGCTGTCACCACGTACCATCAAAAGGGCTGTAATCAGCAGATTGCCGTTACAATACGTTGCTAATGCCAGGGATCTGCTGAGTAACAGGCCAGGACGCTGCAAAAAACGCCAACCCCTAGGGTCGCCTGAAAAAACCCGTCTCCCTATCAGTCAATCACTGCAACTCAATGTATCTGGGTCATAAAAATGGTTTACGGGAGCCTGAGCCGGGTTACGAAACGCAGCGCAGAGGATATAGCAGTGGAGGTCAGCACCCGCTGCGCCCAGGTATGAGCCGGGACAAGCTTCGGAGGGGCGGCCGGCTTGGGGAGGGGGCACGGGGGCGGTACCCCACCGAGCACCAC